>JAKCPI010014541.1:0-38738 GCA_023213315.1 Euborellia annulipes | reverse complement strand
AGATTTAGATTTGGTAGAAAAAAATGAGCAAAGCAGCTAGTTTTTATATCAATTTATTATCAAAACCAGATTCGACGTTTCGGTCACATATGCGGCCAAGATAATGTCTGAAAATATATATCCATTCACTCTCTCTCCACGATATAAGAAAAATAAAAAATTTTGGCCATTTACAATTGTGAGTGTAGAGCTTGGTGAGAATATATGGACCCCGTTATGCATTAGTGTGTGATGCGCCAAAAAAATTAAAAATTGAAGCGCGGAATATTGTTTCAAATGCTATAATTAATAGTATTTTTTTATGAAATATGTCCTAAAAAAATTTATATTTAATGTTACTTGCACAATTGACAAAAAAAATTATTTGAAAGAGCATCTAAAAAATAATTGATTTTTGAATTTTAATCAAAATCGTTAGAGCGAATTTTGAGAAAATCGAAAAAAACTGAAAAAGTACATCAGTAAAGTACTAGTACCCTTTGGCCGATTTTGATTAAAAGCTTATTTTTCCCGTCCCGGGGGGGTGTTTAACTTATATATAAAATTTCAGCCTCATAGCTCAATTCCTTCATGCTTAAAATTGAACACACACAGACAGGACAGACCATGTCGCGAAAACCACTTTTTTGGATTCAGGGGACCTCAAAACGTGAAGATCCATCAAAATCTCGACATCGAATTTTTGACATGAATCTAATACTTTCTCTCTCTATATATATTACATATATACATAGGTAAGAGAAAGTAAAAAGAAGGTCAAATGATTTGCACTTGAGGGAGAAAAAAATTTAGTCTCCCTAAAAAAAAAGGTAAAATGATTTTCTCGGGAGGGAAAAAAAATTTCAAAAAAAAGGTAAAATAAAAAAATTTTTTTATAGGAAATACAAGTTTCGGTTTCGGTTACGGTTTCGGCCGAAACTAAGGTTGAGGCCGAATATTCGGTTTCGGCTGAAAATCTTTTGTTTCGGTCGGACCCTATTTGAAACAATATTCCCTGCTTAACTCAATTTCTAATTTTTTGGTCTTTGACACACCATTGCATAACAGGGTCCATATAATCCAATGAAAACAAAAAAACTTTTAATGTTAATTTTCTCAAAACTCGGTAGCTGGCGCTTGACACACTAATGCGTAACAGGGTCCATATATTTTTCAGGCATTAACCTGGCCCTGAAGATGGTCCCATATGTGAACGAAACGTCGGCTCTGTTTTTGATAAATAAATTGATATAAAAACTAGATTTGTTCTACCAAATTTAAATATCAACATTCAGCTATATCCCGCCTTCGAATCTTTCACATTCAGAATTGGAGTGTTTCCTTTAGAAGTTGGGAATGAAAATTATTATTTAACTATAATTAATTCCGCGATCACTAATAAGGGTTTTGCTGATCAAGCGGCTGACAAGTGAGATATTTTTATTTATTAACAAACCAGGGTCTGGTTTCAGCTATATACCTCCTTCAAAATAAAAGAGATATTTTTCTTTGAAAATTTCAAAACAATTGATCAAATAGTTTTTGAGTTTACGTTGACGAAAAAAACTACCACAGACATACATACACACAGACACACAGACATCATTCGAAAAACTACTTAAATGGATTCAGGGGACCTCAAAACGCATTTTGGCAGCTTCAGAAAAATTTCGATTTTTTTTTTACGATTACAATATCTTTACCTGCCCAACCTATGGTTGATGGGCAAAGTAAAAATTAGTGATAAAAAGACTTCAGATGTCATATGACAAATACAAATCAAGAATCCTAAAATAAAAGAATTTGATTTTGAATAACTATTACGAATAAATCTTTTAAACTTAATTGAAAAAAATAAGAATATCATTTTGAAGATAAATATTTCAAAAACTATTAGACATATTGAAAAACGAAAGTCATTTTTTATTCTCTAAATGAATCTGAAATGAAAATTTTAAACAGGTCATTTACTAACAACGAGCAGAGTTCATTGAATATTCAATACAAAAAGGTAAAAAAAAAAAGGCTAAAATTATTTTAAAAAGAATTATCCCTTAAAAAGTGTACAGGCATTATTTTGTCCATTTTATGCAATTCTAAACAATTTTGTTTGTTTTTTTTTGATAAGAAGAAAATTTGATAAATTTTTAGAAATAGTGAAAAAAGTATAGATATGCCAAAAAAAATAAGAGACCTACCTCACTAAAATATTTAAATAGATAGGCACGTGTGTTGAATTTCCCTCAACCACTTGATTGATTTCAATTTAAGACATGCGGGTTTGGTATTCAAGGGAACGAAAAAAAAAAAAAAAAAAAAAAAACAAGTAAAAATGAAATTGCACTCACGAAGAGTTTGTTGATGAGCTCGTGTGTGATGTGCACTTCCTCTCTGATCACTCGATCACATGCAACTTGGCCGCTGGCCACGACCGCTGTGAATAGCGAGCCGCAAAGAGATAGAGCGAACGAATGAGCGAGGGAGAGAGGGAGAGAGATGCAGAGTCGCCGCCTCCAGCCCCGCGCAGGCCCAATATTCACGGACCCCGCTACTCCTCTTCTTCCCTCAAGATTACGTTTACTTTAAAGCTCTGGCTGGCTGGAGTCGAATCACCTAAAAAAAAAAAATTAATTATTTATTTATTTTAACAAATATATCTTATGAAAGGATGGGGAAAGAGTAAACGAGATTTCTTTAAAGGCATTTAGAGTGGTAAGGATTTTTACTTTCTCTTAGCCTATATATGAAATATATAGAGAGAGAAAGTATTGCGATCATGTCAAAAATTCGATGTCGAGATTTTGATGAATATACACGTTTTGAGGTCCCCGAGTCCAAAAAAGTGGGTCCCGAAAATTGGTCTGTCTGTGAACAAAATATCTCAGGAACGAAAGAGCTAGGAGGTTGAAATTTTATATTTGAGTTAGGCATCCCCCCGCAAGGGGTGAAAATATCTTTTGAACAAAATTGACTCTATTTTCTCAAAATTCGCTCCAACGATTTTGATTAAAATTCAAAAAAATCAATTATTTTTTAGATGCTCTTTGAAATGTATATTCTCATTTCGCCATTGAAATCTTTTGAAGACCACATTACTCTTGTACTTCATAGAGAAGATAGGAGAAATGGTTGCCATGGTAACAAAACTATAAATATTTTCCCATACTTATAAATTTTACATCTTGAATTCTAATATATTGGTGGAAACTAAATATATGTCGACACGAAAAATCTGGTGTGACAAGCACAGAACACAACTTTCGATTACCAAAGGTAAGAGAAAGTTCTTTGCTGTGCGACAAGTCACACCAGATTTTTATATCTTTAATTCTACTGAACCGTAGGCCTACTGGTCGAAACTAAATATCTCGACACAAATCTCGGCGTCGAATTTTTGACATAAAACCAATATTTTCTCTCTATATATTAACATATAGGTAAGATAAAGTAATAAACAGAATTTCAAAAAGTGCCTTTAATTTACTTACTGTGTATATTAAAAGCTCCAAACAAGAAAATTCGATGAGTAGATACCACTAGATGATAATGATATATTCTAAGGGCAAAATGTTTCCTTCATTTGTATTATTAAATAAGTTTGTTTTTATTTAACCAAAATGAAAAAAATAACGTCAGGAAAATACGTCATCTGAAAAATATTAAATTTGAATTAGTTTAGCTCATTTTATTTTAATATCAATAACTATGAAACTTACTTATATTCCAAAAAATGTAAGATTGTTTTTTTGGGCCTCCTCCTCCCCTCATAGCCCACCAATCCTCACCAAAATTAAGTTACCTAAAAAAAAAAAAAAATAAAAATAGTTTCCATATTTTGATTATATCACTTAATGAAAATTTACTTACTTTTGAATTAAAAATTAATCTTGAAGACTTCTTTTTTAAGTGCACTTCACAATACATATTTATAAAATATAGGCTATTTAAAATTAATTAAAAAAAAAAAAAAAAAAAAAAAAAAAAAAATTCATTTTAAAAAGTAAAAATGAGTTTGCGTTTGTAAGAAATAAGGTAAAAATGATGGAGATATTGTCAAATTTGATCACCCATCACAAGCTCAAATAAACAGTGGTGTACCTACCCCCAAAGTGCAAATTTCAAAAGGGGCGCCTTTAATTTGTATTTACCAACTGTGTAAATTAAAAGATCCAAAACAACAAAATTTGATGAGTTGATAGCAACGTCCAGGAAATACAAGTCATCTGAAAAATATAAGATTTGAATTAGTTTTGCTCATTTTATTTTTATATATGAAATTTACTTACTTATTAAATCGCATAATACTTAATCTTGAAGACTTCTTTTTCTTTAAAATAAAACAAAAACGTAAATAATTCAGGCAAAAATGATGTATTCACGAACAATTATTTTTATTATTTGCATTAAAAATATGCGAAATTTCAAAAAATAATTGTGATTTATAGGAGTAATTCGAAAAACCAAAAGTCGGGTGTCTGAAGAAATCATACCAGTGAGAATGAACGTGATTTTTTAGATTACGAGTAAACGAGAGACCAGGGGGCTTCGTGAGAGAGATCCTACCTAGCCTAATTAGAAATACGAACGAATTGTAATTGTATATACCCGGTCCCCACCATCAGATCGGCGGGGCCCTCGGGCCTGTCCCTGGCCTTAAGGGTATGCGTTATTTACATCCAGGCTATCCCTGGAAAAACGACATCCCTCCCTGACTCTCGTTTACCCATAGAGCCACCTCAAAAACCCAACTTCAAAGATACAAAAACATATCAGACTCCCTTTGCGTCATAAAAAGACAAGACAAAACACAAGAACACTTGAGAACCTGGGCCTCAATCTTTCAATCAATCTAACCGCATCTCCTTATGAATCGTTCATGGAACAAATAAACGAAAACATAATTCATTTTACCACTCTGGTAGATCCTAAATACAAATACAACCAAGGGACCCTAACAAAACAAACTGGCTAACGATTAGAGAAGGCACCTGAAGCTAATAGCAACGACGAATCTCCAACAGAGGCCTAATTTGAAGAATATTCGCGTTGATTTCTCCACTATTAGCTTCATGAGAAATAGCTGCAAGTTCAAAAATAAAATCCCACTCGTTGGCATGGTGCATCCCTCCACCCCTCTATATTTAAACTATTACACTACAATTTAAGGTGTGAAAATGAATTTTCAAATTATAATAGATTAAAAAGTAAATACATTTAAATTTGTATTCGTATATAAATCACACCTTAAGTTCTAGGTACCAAGTTGATGATGTCCCTCGATGCAGGAGAGAGAGGCATCCTCTCCCCCGATGCAGGTGGAGAGGAAGTCTAATCTAATTTTTAATAAAATGTAAAGAAAAAAATTAAGTTAAATTTTTAGCAAAAAATTTTTATAAAAATTTATATGAAATTTTTAAAAACTTTTTTTAAAACTTTTTTAATGAAATTAAAATTTAATTAAGAAATTAGAAATCAAAATTTTAAAATTTTAAAATTAATGAAAAGTGAAAATTATTTTATTTTTAATTTATTCTATAAAACGATTATTTCTGCAAATTATCTATTTAAAAAAATTATTGTTGAATGATTTAAAAATTAATTCTAATTCTATTTGGGGTCAGCTGAAAAAAAAAACATCCTAATAAAAGCTAATCTAATCTACCCCCTTCAAAATTCTTGCACCATGCTTATATACCTTTGTTCTGTTGACCCTCAGGAATCTGTAACAAAAAAGAAAAAATTGAAATTAGAATAAGATCATTTATAGCCTATATGTATGGATTTATGTGTGTATGTTTAGAGAATAAAATATTCACCTCCTGAGGGGTTGACGGTCGCTCGAAGCTCCTTACCACTCGTAGAGCTGATCCATCGAGGCTCGCTGCACTCGTAGAGCTGATCCAGTTGATTGCACTATTTTAAAGTCAAACACTGAACACTTAAAAATAAACACTTAACACTGATCACAATTGCACTGGGGAAACCCAAACCTGCAAAAGAAAAATTGTTTAAGAATCTATCCTTTAGAGTTCTAGCAATCAAGTGAAAAAAATGTTACTTACCAAATTATAGAAATTGTCGGAATCTGGGCCGGAGAGACACGGCCCTGTAACAATGTCAAGCCCTCTCTGCACAACTAAAGGCGATGCTTTCTCTGAACTTGAGTCAAGCAGACAATCGTAGCAGGTAAAACTATAAAGAAAAAAAGAAAGAGAATTAGGAAAAGTTTTCCACTCATACATAGCCCTATATATATAGGCTACTAGCGAAGGTAGGCCCTAGTGGGCGGCCTCTCGAGATATGACTAACTGTAAGAGTTGTCCAGATAAATGTATTTTAATTAATTTTGCACCATAATATAAAAATATGAAATAAAAAAATCGAGTGGAAAATAAATTTTAGAGGGAGATATAGGAGGGGTTGGTCCGATAGAAGTTTCTGAAGTCTGGAATAGCATTTTTCAATTATTTACACTCTAGAGAATCGTCATTTTAAATTTTATTAAAATCGAGTGAAAAATTAAAAAAATAATAATTTGGGGGGGAGGGGGCGTAGGGCGGAAAAAACCTTTTGAAATGTAGAATTTTAGGGGGATGAAGAGTTTTTATTTTTCATTTTAAAGATTTGATTAATATATTTTTCGTATAGAGCCTGCTTTCCAATGCTGGGAGATTTGTGCACCCCTGAAAAGGAGGGTTTCCTACCCCTAATTTGATATAATGATAGTCTAAGACCACCCCCGGGAAATTCTCTACAGATTAAAAAAAAACTCGATGAAAATCGGTCCAGTAGTTGACAGACAGACCATGTAGCGAAAACCACTTTTTTGGAATCTCAAAACGTGTATATCCATCAAAATCTCGACACCGAATTTTTGACATGAATCCAATACTTTCTATATATTAACATATATAGAGATAAGAGAAAGTAATAGTGTGCCTGGATCCCATGATTTACATGAATCGTGAAATATTCTTACCACTCTTTAAAGACTATATGAACTCAGATTCCGAAAGATTAAAAAAAAAAATAGTAAAAATATTTCCTTGTGAAAAAAGTTATTAAGGCCGTAATACAGATTGAAGACGAAATAAAACAAAACTTCTTTTCGGCCCAAATTATTTAATTTTCCTTTGATGACGTTTCGGTGACCAAACGTCACCCATCTTCAGGACCTATATTACAAGCAATCAGTGGCGCAACCAAGATTTGCTCGTGGGGGGTTTTTCGGGGGGGGGGGGGGGCTAATCTTAAAAATTTTTCTGTGAAATTTTTTTTTTTTTTGCGGAACCAAAGTTTTTTGCCCTGCGGAAAATTTTAATTTCGCGGAACCAAATTTTTTCGCCCTGCGGGGAAATTTTTTCCCGTCCGTAAAAATATTTTACCTTTTTTTTTTAGAGACGCGGAAAATTTTTGCCGCCCGCGGAACCAAAATTTTTCCCATGGGCCGTCCGTCCGCGGAACCAAAATTTTTCCCGTCCGTAAAAATATTTCATCTTTTTTTTAGAGACGCGAAATTTTTGCCGCCCGCGGAACCAAAATTTTTTCCCGTGCGTCGCCCGCGAAACATTTCCTCTTTTGCGGAACCGCAATGATTTTATTTTTTTCTTTTCTATTTGTAATATATATTTTGATTTTTTTTTATCTCCTGGAGGGGGGGGGGGGGGTTAAAACCCTAAACCCCCCCTGGTTGCGCCAGTGCAAGCAATACATATAATCAGAAAAAGAAGTCTTGTTTTATTTCGTCTTCAAAGTTATTAAGCTTAGAGTAAATTTAGAAAAAATAAAAAGTAACTTGAATTGCATTTGTTTAGATAAGAGCAATTGATTGATTGAAATTAGAAAAAAATAATTTTAATTATTAAGATGAAGATGTGAATTAATAAAAATATATTATCTAAATTAAAAGAAATGTTGATACGGAAATAAAACTATCTAATAATTTCCTAAACGCTGTTCATTTTATTTTGATAAAATATTAATAGGTATGATAGGTATTAATAAATAAAAGAATAAATTTATTATTAAGGTAATGATGAGCGTTTTTAGAATAAGTCTTTTATGGAAATATAATGCAAAAGACCCTAGGAATTAAACAAGTTGTGACCTGCAGGTGAAATGAAAGATTTTCAAACAAAATTAATGCTTTTCCTCTTTGAATGCATCAATAAGATACAAGGATTATAATTTTAGAGGTTTACTAGTTAGGCCTACTTAATTCTTTGTAAATATTCTAATGAAAATAGGAATATGGAATCGAAATATTAGCAATTCTATTAAATAAAAGAAAAAGTTTGAGTTTGACGAACTGACAGAGAGTACTAATACTTGGCAATTATATATAAGTTTAACAAGACTGTGAGTGTGAGAATCCAACCCAGGATCTCCGCCTTTCCGGGGCATAAGCGTGATGTCCATTGCACCTATCCACCGGACCCTTGGTGCAGGTCTAGAGTCCGGTGCCAATGGACAGCCAACTTTTTAAGTCCGAATCGAGGTATTTTGAATACTATTATTATCTTATTCAAATATATAGATCTCGAAAAATATATAGGCCTTTTCAGTACCCCCTTGACAAGCAACACTAAGCATTTGAGCAAAATCGGCCAAAGACTAGTACTTTGCTGATTTACTTTTTCGTTTTTCTCATTTAACTTGTTTTGAAGACCTAATCGTATGATTATTCAAAAAAATATTCGATTCAGTTTTTACAAGTTAATCCTACTGATGGATCAAGTTAATCCAGAAGTTGGACCCGAGATCTCTAGTCTAACCGAGGCACCAAGGAATTATTAAGTATTCGAAGGCTTAGTACAAAGGAAACGCATGATGGTACTTGCTTGACTAGTAAAGTAATATAGTCATAAAATATGTTAAATATTATTTTAATATCTTATGAGGGATAATATGAAATCGAAGATAATTTTAATGTAAAAGTCTTTCTTAAAATCTAAAAGACATTAAGAAGCTAGAATTTCTACCGAAACGTTATACTCAAAGGGCTAAAATAAAATCACTGTAAATTATTGTGCATCCATTTCATTTCAAAATTAAAACGTTCCACCCTTAAATATAAGACATTCATATCGCCCTATATTATAATATATGAACAAGTATGATCGAGACTATAGGCTTAGAATAATGAAAATGCCTTTCACTTTCAAGTACTATTTAGAATTACTTATACATCTCAGTATTTTACAAAATATTAATTTCTTTAGTTAGTAATTTCGAATTATATTAGCGATGGTGAGAGAGATTAATTAAAGACAAAATGGACCAACGGGAGAAAATAACTCGAAGCATAAAGATATGCTTGAAATAGTATATGAAAGAATCTGACTTTAAAAAAATGAATAAAATAAAATATGCACATGTGAAATTGCCAATAAGAAAGAGAGCAAAGAATATAATATTAACCGATGGCATGCACTCATATATGGTTCAACAAAGATAATGAGGAATTATTAAATTTTTATGTTATTTATAAAGATTATATGTTAAAAGTGTATAATAAATAAATAATAAGTAATATTGAATCGAAATACCTAAGCAAAACGATTGAGAAAGGAGAGAGAGCGGCGCAGGCTGCTGGCTGGCGTCATGGCTGCCGGTCAAATGAGAGCGCGTCGCACATCAAACAATTTCCCAAATTCTATTTTTTTAATTTACTATCATTTTTACTTATTTTCAACCAAATTCAATCAAATTTTAATTTTTTTTGTATCAAAATATATTTTTTCCTATCTATTTTTTACAAATATTTTTCGAAAACCAAATGGGTACCAGGGGGAAATTCCAAAATTTTAATTTTTCTTGTATCAAAAATATTTTTTTACTGATCTATTTTACAAATATTTCTCGAAAACCAAATACTAGGAGGGCAATTTCAAAATTTTGGAATATTTTTTAGTATCAAAAATATTTTTTACTATATTTTGCACATTTTTCAAAAAAATGTGACCAAAGAACACATTCATTTTAATTTTTGGTATTGATTTTTTTGATGAGTATTTATTTAGATGTCCTATAAAATTCAAAAATATTTTCTCAATTTCCATTCGACATTCTCAAATTTTTTACTTATTTATATATTTTTATTTTATTTATATACCTTTATTACTTATTTTTTAATTTTATCATTATCTTATTATAATTATTTTAATTTGTATTATTAACTAATTTCTTTCTTTTGATATCACTCGCTCCTTTCTTATTATTACCCTGATAATCTGACCGACTCCTTGAGTGATTATTACGAAATATATCCCTCTTTTCTTTCTTCCTTATTAGAGATCACTCACTATCCACCTCACTTTCATTTTACTTTTCTTTTTTTCCTCGACGACAACGAATATTTCTTCTATCAACAATCAAATTATTATTTCTATTACTGATTTCACAATAAATCTATCCGAAAGATTTACCAATATAATCACTAATTTATTATATCCATTTAATTTGAAAGCAAATTAGAATTATATACAACTTTATTTAAAATTTTCGGAATGGAATTTTTACTCATACAGTTCTCAAATCTTTTTCACTCAAATTTTCAACTACCAATTTTTATCATAGACACAGATTCTATTCAGATAAAAATTCAATGCACCATGTTTATTAATTTCAAAACACTAACAAGTCACGTAACACGCTTGAAAAACACATACAAATTCACAACAATTCTGTCAATACCCCACTTTATCCGTCTTCAAACAACTAGATTATTCCGGTTATATTTCCTAGATTATCATATACATCAGTCATATATTTGTCTCTTACATTTGTTTTTTCATTTCCCAAATTGTTTTCCCTCGCTTTCCTTAGAGCAACGAGCGCAGAGACATTGCTAGGTCAAGAGTCCCCTCTCTACTGATCTGGCCAAGCGCCTTGTATTGTCTTAATAGCAGGTGTACCATGGCGCCAAAGAATACTGCCCCGTGATTGGTTAATTAGCGAGGAGAGGGGAAACGACTGCAGCGAGAGAGAGAGAGAGAGAGAGAAGAGGAACGTGGGGAGGAGGGGGGAGGTCTCCCGCCCAACTTTATTAATTATATTAATAGTTAGAATATGAGGGGTGAGTGGAAGATTCCATTTTATTATTTAAATAAAAGGGGAGTCAGGTAGTGAATAAAGAGCAGATCTTTTCTATTATTTCAATAAATATTAACAACTACTAAGCAATAGGAAATATGAAAACGTTTCTTATAGTAATTAATATTTTCTCTGTAATACCCATTATAGGGAAATTAATAAATACAAATTCAGAAAAATGGAAAGGGAGATTTCAAACGAATTTGAAACTTTTATAACTCGTGAGTTTAAAAAATTGTCCTCGCAAATTCTCTCTCTTAATAAAAGCAATACAATTATCTTTCTCTATATATTTTTTTATTTCAATTCTCGCCCTCGCGACCCCTCGGGCTTGGTGTAGTTGGTAGCGCGCCTGCCTTGTATACCAAGGATCGCGGGTTAGGACCCCAGGTAGTCCGATGATTTTATTTAAGCCATTTGGATACCAAATGGTTTAAATAAGAATGCTTGGAAGAGAACATCTTTTATAATCTCTCTCTTGGTCTCTCTTTCTCTTATCAAATTGGAAAGAAAATTTCTATTAATATCAAATGAAAAAAATATTTGTGTAAAATGTTAAGGGCCTCAGGCCTTGGTGTAGGGGTTAGCGTGCTGGTCTTTTATACAAAGGGTCGCGGGTTCACATCCCTTCCCAGACGGCAGCATTTATTTAAATTGAATTTGTTACAAATCAATGCAAATAAATAAGGATGGGTTCTAAATGGCCTTCGATGACGAAAAAGACCTTAATTAAATTAAAAAAAAAAAAAGTTAAGGATATCTCCTTTTGAATCCAAATTAACAAGAAAATCAGCATAGGGATTTAACATTGGCTCTAGAGGAGGCAATGGCTAAGCCGGCTAAGCTTAGGATTACGGAGTCCGAAGACTCAACACGACTCGGGTTCGGATCCAGCTTGCCGCAAATAATTCAACCATCCTGCCGAAGTCTCCTCTTAGGGTAGGTAGGGGGATAGCCCCACCGAGGTATCACAAAGGGCCTAATTGGCCTAAGTGTGTTCCCTCTCTGGGAACGGCCACTTCAACCTAACCTAACCTAACCTAACATTGGCTCTAAGGAAGGTAGAGCCGGAAAATGAATTTGCAAAATTTGAAATACATAGTAAATAAAATGTACTTCAAACAATTTTTAAGAAAAATTTTACTCATATGCTTTTTAAAGAGCATCTAAAAAGTAGTTGATTTATAAATTTTATGAAACTACCATCAGGGTGAGATCAACTCGCCTTTTTAGTTTCTCTTACCTCTATATATCTTAATATATAGAGAGAGAAAGAATTGGATTCATGTCAAAAATTCGATGTCGAGATTTTGACACGTTTTAAGACCCCCTGAATCCAAAAAAGTGGTTTTCGCGACATGGTCTGTCTGTCTGTCTGTGTGTCTGTATGTTCAATTTTTAGCATCAAGGAATTGAGCTAGGATGTTGAAATTTTATATTTAACTTATACACCCATCTAGGGCGTAAAAATAAGCTTTTAAACAAAATCGGCCAAAGAGTATTAGTACTTTACTGATGTACTTTTTCAATTTTTTTTGACTTTCTCAAAATTTGCTCCAAAGATTTTGATTAAAATTCAAAAAAATCCGGCGTGACTGGTCGCACAGCACACAACTTTCTCTTAACCTTCGGCAAGAGAAATTTGTGTACTGTGCTTGTCACACCAGATTTTTTGAGTCGACACATATTAGGTTTCCGACAGTACGGTACAATCGAATTTCAAGATGTAAAATTTATAAGTATGGGAAAATATTTATATTTTGTTACCATGGCAACCATTTTTCATATCATTTCTATGGAGTTCAAGGGTAAAGTGGTCTTCAGAAGATTTCAACGGCAAAATGAGAATATACATTTTAAAGAGCATGTAAAAAATAATTGATTTTTGAATTAAAAAAAATCTGGTGTGACTGGCGCACAGCACACAACTTTCTCTTACCTTCGGTAATCGAAAGTTGTGTTCTGTGCTTGTCACACCAGATTTTTCGTGTCGAAATATATTTAGTTCCCGACAGTACGGAACATATGAATTCAGATGTAAAATTTATAAGTATGGGAAAATATTTATATTTTGTTACCATGGCAACCATTTCTCCTATCTTCCCTATGAAATACAAGAGTAAAGTGGTCTTCAGAAGATTTCAATCGCAAAATGAGAATATACATTTTAAAGAGCATCTAAAAAATAATTGATTTTTGAATTTAAAAAAAAATCGTTGGAGCAAATTTTGAGAAAATCGAAAAAAACTGAAAAAGTACATCAGTAAAGTACTAGTACTCTCTGGCCGATTTTGATTAAAAGCTTATTTTTCCGGTCCCGGGGGGTGTTTAACTTAAATATAGAAATTTCAACCTCCTAGCTCAATTCCTTCACGCTTAAAATTGAACACACACACACACCCACACACCAATACACAGACAGACAGACCATGTCGCGAAAACCACTTTTTTGGATTCAGGGGACCTCAAAACGTGAAGATCCATCAAAATCTCGACATCGAATTTTTGACGTGAATCCAATAGACTTTATCTCTCTAAATATTAACGTATATAGAGGTAAGAGAAAGTAAAAAATCTGGTGTGACTGGCGCACAGCACACAACTTTCTCTTACCTTCGGTAATCGAAAGTTGTGTACTGTGCTTGTCACACCAGATTTTTTGTGTCGACATGTATTTAGTTTCCGACAGTACGGAACATTTGAATTCAGATGTAAAATTTATAAGTGTGGGAAAATATTTATATTTTGTTACCATGGCAACCATTTCTCCTATCTTTTCTATGGAGTACAAGAGTAAAGTGGTCTTCAGAAGATTTCAATGCCAAAATGAGAATATACATTTTAAAGAGCATCTAAAAAATAATTGCTTTTTGAATTTAAAAAAAAATCGTTGGAGCAAATTTTGAGAAAATCGAAAAAAACTGAAAAAGTACATCAGTAAAGTACTAGTACTCTTTGGCCGATTTTGATTAAAAGCTTATTTTTCCGGTCCCGGGTGGTGTTTAACTTAAATATAAAATTTCAACCTCGTAGCTTCCTTCATGCTTAAAATTGAACACACACCCACACACCCACAGACAGACCATGTCGCGAAAACCACTTTTTTGGATTCAGGGGACCTCAAAACGTGAAGATTCATCAAAATCTCGACATCGAATTTTTGACGTGAATCCAATAGACTTTATCTCTCAAAATATTAACGTATATAGAGGTAAGAGAAAGTAAAAATTAAATGATAATGATGTTTAAAGCGACAAATTTATTTTTATAACCATTAAACTTTCTGGTGGTATACATACAGTACACGCGTATATACAAAGGTTGATAAAATAAAAATAATTCAATTTAGAAGAAAATAAACAGAAAAAGGGCGAGTGCTCGCGTTTGAAATGGCGAAAGGTCACCAGAGCAAACCGAGAAACAAAAGGAATTGCAGACACAGAGGGGTCGTGAAGAATCGATTAATTTGGTTAAAATAATCTAATTTACTTAATGATTAGTTATTAAGCAGTCAAAAAGTGTCTGGCTAGAGGGCACAAAACATTTGGGATTTGAAGCTATTCCAGGGAATTTGGGTAGTGCTAATTCCAAAAATGCCAGTTTCGCCTTATCCCCTCTAGTTTTAGTTTTAGAGATATAGAGAAAATTAAATTTTAATAGAAAATTTGCTCTAAAGCGGTTCTTTTGAAGATCGTACCCCTTAAAAGTTTGCAGATAGATGAATTACATAGAAAAAAAAAGTTTCAGACCAATAAGAGGTGATTTAGAGGAGCAAAATAGGGCCAAAAGTTTAGAAAAATTGAATTTTTTGAGTTTTTAAACTTTGGACACCTCTAATACAATTTTTTCCATCCTTAAATGCAAAAACCATATTTTCTATAGTTATTTAGCTCTTAAAAAATTATTCGTTCGTGAAAGTCTGTTAACAATTAACGAAATTATAAATAAAAGAGTTATCAAAGTCTGGTAAAAAAAATATATGGGGCATTCCACGCCAACTCGACCACTTCTGAACCCGACCATTTTTGATTTGGCTGAAACTTTGTCATCTTTTTATACCCTATTGAAAACGTGTTTGAGAATTTTTTCAGATTTTACGACCCAGCCAAAAAAAAGTTATAGCATTTTCAAAAAACATCGATTTTTTTTTAAATAACCGTAAAACTGACAAAAATTAACTTATCGGGACGATTTTTTTTTTGAAATTTTTGTCTTTAAATGTACTTTTCAGAAAAAAATATGACAAAATTTTACAGATTCATCTTGAACGTTTTTTTTGACATTTTCGTAAAAAAACAAAAATTTCGGGATGAATGACACTTTTTTTTAATTTTTTTTTTTATAAAAAACTTTGATTTTTTCTACAAATGCTCTGAAAATTTCAGAGTGGGATTATTTCGCTTTCTATTTTTTTTTATTTTTGAAAAAAAAAATTTTTTTTTCTCTGCTTATTTATCATGATGGTGCTCTTAAATTCTTCCAGGATTGACTGAGATTCTAGAAAATTGAAGAAAAATAATAATAATAATAGTTAGGGGTGATGAAAGTCGAGAAAATTCCATTTATCCTGAAAAAATTAGAAATTAGTTGTGTATTCAACTACTGAAGTATTTGAAGCGTCAAGCCCTCCCCAGAAAGCTCCTTGCCCCAAGAATAATAGAGAAAATATGGGGCTTTCCAGGCCCACCGGAGGATGGCTGGTCTCATGGCCCCCCTTTAATTTTTCTTGGGGCAAGGAGCTTTCTGGGGAGGGCCAGGCCCCCCGGCACCCCCCTAGTTACGCCCATGTTTCTAAGCTTTTACTTGACGCTTCAAATACTTCAGTAGTTGAATACACAACTAATTTCTAATTTTTTCAGGATAAATGGAATTTTCTCGACTTTCATCACCCCTAACTATTATTATTATTATTTTTCTTCAATTTTCTAGAATCTCAGTCAATCCTGGAAGAATTTAAGAGCACCATCATGATAAATAAGCGGAGAAAAAAAAAATTTTTTTTTTTCAAAAATAAAAAAAAAATAGAAAGCGAAATAATCCCACTCTGAAATTTTCAGAGCATTTGTAGAAAAAATCAAAGTTTTTTATAAAAAAAAAAATTAAAAAAAAAAAAGTGTCATTCATCCCGAAATTTTTGTTTTTTTTTTCCGAAAATGTCAAAAAAAAACGTTCAAGATGAATCTGTAAAATTTTGTCATATTTTTTTCTGAAAAGTATATTTAAAGACAAAAATTTCAAAAAAAAAAAACTTCCCGATATGTTAATTTTTGACAGTTTTACGGTTATTTAAAAAAAAAATACAATGTTTTTTGAAAATGCTATAACTTTTTTTTGGCTGGGTCGTAAAATCTGAAAAAATTCTCAAACACGTTTTCAATAGGGTACAAAAAGATGACAAAGTTTCAGCCAAATCAAAAATGGTCGGGTTCAAAAGTGGTCGAGTTGGCGTGGAATGCCCCATATATATAGTAGAACCAACCTGATTCCAAAAAAGTTAAAGTAAAAATATGACATTTATAAAAACTAAATTTATTTAAAGAAAAATTTACATGGGGTAGACTACCCTTTACTCAAGGGGCAAAAAATTGCAAGTCTTAAGAAAATTTGTAGAGTGGGAAAATAACTTGGGAGGGAGGGGGTGGCCTTTTTTTTTAATAAAAACATTCACACTTCTTTCTCATTCACACTCACACTCACACACACATTCACGCAGTCTTTTCGGCAACTTAGGCTTTAGACGATAACCGTTGTAATTAATATATATATTGTGGGTTCAGGCATTTCTATTTAAGCCATCTGGTATCCAATAAAATCATCGGACTGCCTGGGTCCGAACCCGCGACGTTTGGTATAGGCAACCTACTACCCCAAACTCGGGGCAGGGTGGCCTTTAAACAAACAGAAATAAAATTAATTTTTATATAAAATTCTAAAAGATTTTAATGAGAAAAACAAATGCAATTTTATTCATTAATTTATTGAATGCGAATTAATGAATATCTATAAGGGGATGCGTGAGCCGAGGGGGATCGAATTATATCAAAAACTACAAACAAAGGAAATACAGTATATTCATGAAACGAAGAACGGCTTGTGGCATGTTAAGACACAGAAAAGTAAGAAATTAAAAAAAAAAAATCATCTGAATTTTTACACTTATAATTAGGGGAGGCGAGTGGAGAAACTGCTTAAGAAAATCAGGAATTCATACAGTGAAAAAGAAAATTCCACCTCCAAAAATCTCACTTATTACTAGGCCACTGACGAGAGATAAAAGTTTAAGAATTTCTATTTTCAATTATTTAATAATAATTTCTTATTAAATATTATAGGAGAATATAAATTCTCTGTTAGAGGGGTGGAGGGTGAGGAGGGAAGGAAAGAAATCATTGCTTAAATGTAAAAAATGTACAAAAAAAATAATATTCTATTTTAATTTTCATTTTTAAAGAAAAAAACTATTTTGTTTATTAGAAGGGGTGGTTTACACCCTTTCTCACCCTCCCTCTGGGGTACACGAATTCATCAGAGAGTTATTTTTAAAAAAATGGATAATTTTATCAGTATATTTTAAGAGAGAAAAATAAAATAGAAAATTACTTTAATTCGTTATGCAAATGAGTTGTGAAAATATTCATTACCTTAATAATAAGATGACCAGGTGGGGAGTTTGGTGGATGAACGTCTTATTTGCACAAATCACAACACAATATAAAAGAAACTAAACACACGCGAGAGAGAGAGAGAGAGAGAGAGAGAGAGAAGCCGAATGACTGGACTCATTGCTCGACTCACATACAACTGAACTGAAAGACAGACCGCCTGACAGATAGGCACCCCACAAGCACGTTCTAGAAGCATTGCTCTCTGATCGAATTATCAAATAAATTCCCTATTTATAAAAATTCTTTTCACTTGCAAACTAACGGGGTTTTATTCCGTTGGGAATAAATTCGAAATTAAATAACTATTAAAAGACTCACTTCATTTATTCACCCTTAAAACTCACCACAATTAAATAAAAATACTTCCAAGTATTATTTTTTTATTTATTTATTATTTATTAGGGATATAGTCGAAGTGAAAGAAAAATCCGTATATTTAACTTTAAATTTGTAAAGATCAGCCCAAAAAAATGAAAGTTAGCCACATATTTGCCAATTTGACCAACTGAGCTGTGAATGAATCTTCCATCTTCTTAAAAGGGCTTCTGAATCGCTTACACCCCACCCGCTCTATCCTATATATTTTTTTTTAGTTGAGGGATGTTTAAGGAAGGGTGACGTGGGTCTGTCAGCTGGAATATGTAGAAAATCAGTGAAAAAATTGTGAAAAAATCAGAAAAAATCGATCATTTTTAATGACAAAATCCTCCCCCACATCCCCCCTTGGAACGAAATGTTAATGTTTTTTAACTTTTCACTTCTCGGGGGTAGCCCCCTACTTATTTCCACCCCTTTTCGTTAATTATAGGGCCATGAAAAAAATTTGGAGGGATGAAATGGAATATTTTAGCCTTAACATTTCTTCAGAAGGTCTAGAGAAGTGAAAAGTTAAAAAACATTAACATTTGGATCCAAGGGGGGGGGGGATGTGGGGGGAGGATTTTGTCCCTTAAAATGCAAAAAAATCATTAAAAATGATCGACTTTTTCTGATTTTTCTCAATTTTTTCACTGATTTTCTACATATTCAGGAGACAGAACCACCTCACCCTTCCTTAAACATCCCTCAACTAAAAAAATTATATAGGACAAAGCGGGTGGGGTGTGGGCGATTACGAAGCCCTGCAATTTGACCAACTGAGCTGTGAATCTTCCATCTTCTTGTAAGGGCTTCGGAATCGCTCACACCCCACCCGCTTTGTCCTATATATTTTTTTTAGTTGAGGGATGTTTAAGGAAGGGTGAGGTGGGTCTGTCTCCCTGAATATGTAGAAAATCAGTGAAAAAATTGGGAAAAAATGAAAAAAAATCGATCATTTTTAACGATTTTTTCGCATTTTAAGGGACAAAATCCTCCCCCACATCCCCCCCTTGGAACGAAATGTTAATGTTTTTTAACTTTTCACTTCTCTAGACCTTCTGAAGAAATGTTAAGGCTAAAATATTCCTTTTCATCCCTCCAAATTTGATTCATGGCCCTATAATTAACGAAAAGGGGTGGAAATAAGTAGGGGGCTCTCCCCCGAAAACGGTACGTGGTGGGGGAAAACGGAGGTCATATTTGGATTCAGGAGGTCATTTTACTTAAGAATCTGAAAGAAATATCTCGGGGGCTTTTTTTTCCTGCCCCACAGTGTTATTAACGAAATTATTAACAAAACAGTTATCAAAAAGTTTGGTAAAAAAAAAAAAAAAAAAAAACACTTTGGCTTCCTGCTTTTAGGGGCTTTGCTTCTAGGAATAAGCATAACTATTATTTTGTTAATAATTTCGTTAATAATCAACAGAATTTCATGAACGAATGCTTTTTGGAAAGCCAAAGAATTATAGAATATCGTAAAAATTCACGGATCAGGAAAATTGTATTAAGGGGGGTCCAAAGTAAAAAAAAAAAAAAAAACTTAAAAAATTCGGTTTTCTAAAACATCTAGCCGTTTCCGACGTAAAAATGACCTCCGATTGCGCTGAAACTTTAAAGTTTCTATATATTATAACTCTCTGCATGCCCTCGGGGCTTGGTGTAGGGATTAGCGTGCTAACCTCGTATACTAAGGATCGCGCGTTCGGACCCCAGACAGTCCGATGATTTATTTAAGCCATTTGGATACCAAATGGCTTAAATAAGAATGCCTGGACCCCCACATATATTAAACACACGAGTATCGTAATGGCCTAAGTTGCCAAAAAGACTGTGCGTATGTGTGTGTGAATGTAGTGAATGTGAGTGTGAATGGGAAAAAAGTGTGAGTGTTTTTTAAATAAAAAAAATAAATACTCTCTGCATATTTTTAAGGGGTGTCGCCTTAAAAAATCCAGGTAATTCAAAATAAGAGCCGCTTTAGAAGACATTTTCTATTGAAATTTAATTTTCTCTATAGCTCTAAAACTAGACGTGGTGGAGCAAAACTGATGGCATTTTCGCAATCAGGTGGATCCATTTACTATAATATGCTATTCAGATTTGTGTTACTAAAAAAAAAAAAAAAAATATTTTTTTGTCGGCCTGTGTAATTAATAGATTTTCACGAATTAATGATTTTTGGAAAGCTAAAGAACTATAGAATACCGAAAAAAATATGTTTTTTGCATTCAAGGGTGTCCAAACGGGAAAAAACTCGATTTTTCTAAACTTTTAGCCTTATTTTGCACCTCTAAATCACCTCCGATTGAACTAAAACTTTATATTTCTGTTATTCAAATATCTGCATATTTTTAAGGAGTAACGCCTTAAAAAAACTAAGGCCGCTTTAGAATAACAAGATTAATTTTCTCTATATATCTCAAACTAAAGGGGATGGGGAGAAACTGATGGCATTTTTCGAATCAGCGCTACACAACTATCCAGGAATAGCTTCAAATAACCCGGAAACAAAAAAAAAAAATTTCTTCCCCTGTGTTATAGTAGCGAAAAGAATGAAATAATCTGGTGTGACGGGTCACACAGCACACAACTTTCTCTTGCCATCGGTAATCGAAAGTTGTGTTCTGTGCTTGTCCCACCAGATTTTTTTTGTGTCAAAATATATTAAGTTCCCGCCGACATTAGAATTCAAGATATACAATTTATAAACATGGGAAAATATTTATATTTTGTTACCATTGAAACCATTTCTCTTATCTTTTCTATGAAGTACAAGAGTAAAGTGTGCTTCAAAAGATTTCAATGACAAAATGAGAATATACATTTTAAAGAGCATCTAAAAAATAATTGATTTATGAACTTTAATCAAAATCGTTCAGGTGAATTTTGAGAAAATCGAAAAAAAACTGAAAAAGTGAAACAATAAAATACTAATACTCTTTGGCCGATTTTGATCAAAAGACTTCGTGTCACGTGCCAGGGGGGTGCCTAACTTAAATATAAAATTTCAATCTCCTAGCTCTTTTCGTTATTGAGATATTTTGTTCACAGACAGACAGACAGACAACAATGTCGCGAAAACCACTTTTTGGATTCAGCGGTCCTCAAAACGTGTATACCCATCAAAATCTCCACGTCGAATTTTTGACATGAATCCAATACTTTCTCTCTCTATATATTCACATATATAGTGGTAAGAGAAAGTAAAACGAATTCTCAAATAAAGTTTGACTTTCAATATAAACTTTATTTGGATAAAATATAAGTTTAAATTAACTACAAATAAGCAATTCCGGGTTGCGTTTGTTTTATTATAAATTTAGTATCAAAGAGAATATTATCAACATTTGTAATCCTTTATTGGCAGTCTATAACAAATATAAATTGAAACAGAGTTTATAAAAATAAATAATCATTTTCAATTTTAAATCACTATTTTAAATATATTCCTGATAGAGAGCGATTAATCTTTGACATAATAATAAATTGACAGGACACATAACAATCAGGTGGCAGGATATTGTATTTTTAACGGCTGGTATAAACCTGTCATAAGTGAACAAAAAGGGGTACGTAATAAATAAAAAAAGAGGGAGAGGAAATTTGTTATCAAATTTCCATAAAGTGTATAAAAATATTAACAAATCCCGTCTAATTTTATTCAACCCTTGGAAAATTTCAACCGATCGCTGATTATTGGGTTAATCAAAATGAAAAACATTTTAATACCTTGTGATTAGACAGCAAAATAAAATTATTCTTTAGAATCTTATTCATAAACATGAAATTGATTTTGATGTTGAAATTTTATTTAGGAGAGAAAATTTAATTTTATATGACAATCCCGTAATAAACGAGATTTTTTTTTAATAAGCTTAAAGAGTAATTTGTTTTAAACTCTGATTAATGAATGGTTTTGGTTTTAATGAATTTCTTGAATAAAGCATCAAAGTGAATAGAACATTTCGAAGAGAATAAACATTGCATAAAAAAAGAGGTGAAAAATTTTTACTTTCTATACCTATAGGATATTTGTACTGGTTGGTATATACAGAATATATATAGAAAATAAAATGTCGAGAATTTGATGGAAATACAGTTAGTTGTATGCTGTGCGACCAGTCAGATTTTTTTGGCTTTCTTTTTAAGACACACAACGCCATCTTATCGGCAAAAATATGAGTCACAGCTTCGCTCCTGCCCAGCCTTTAAAGGTTCGTTATCTTATTCTGAAGGAAAAATTTATTTAAATTATATTAAAACAAATAAAGAGGATATGAATCGTTTATGTCAAAATAATAAGTTAATTCTGTCACAAATTCATTAATGCCGCGGGCTATTTGGGTCCTACTTTTTCAGTTTTTTTTTTCGATTTTCTCAAAATTCGCTCTAACGATTTTGTTTAAAATTCAAAAATCAATTATTTTTTAGATGATCTTTCAAATGTATATTCTCATTTAGCCCTCAAAATTGTTTAAAGCACACTTTACTCTTGTACTTCATAGGGAAGGTAGGAGAAATGGTTGTCAAGGTAACAAAATGTAAATACTTTCCCATGTTTATAAATTTGACATCTTAAATTCCAATATATTGGCGGAAACTAAATCTATGTCTACACAAAACTGTGTCGCACAGCACACAACTTTCTCATGCCTTCGGTAATCGAAAGTAGTGTTCTGTGCTTAAGACACCAGATTTTTAAACACTAGACACACCGTCCACCTAGGGAGGATCCTTAATCATGTTTTGCAATTTTTCAGAGAATATAAAAGTGTAATTTTGAAAGAAATCTTCTATCTATAGAATAACTCTTCAATCTTCAAATTTAGGCTAGACTCATCCAACTGCACTTAAATAGGGATGTTTATTTGATGGTGTGGTAGAGCGATGCTTCTTAAACTTTTTGAAGTCACTGCTCCTTTGGAACACAAGTCAAAAGCTCATCTTTCCATAACGGGGTCCTCTACTTTAAGAAGCACTGTGGTAGAGTATCTGGTACAAAAGGAAGCCGGAGGCTGGAGATCTACATGTCTCACCTATCTTAAAAAACATTATCGCAATTGTTACAATATTATTATATTTTATAAATACCTATCTACTCACATATCTTTAACAATTTTTGTTCGTTTATATGTTTGTTTGTATGTTCCATGACCCCGGAGATCGAATCCACTGTGTTTTCTTTTGTACCAGATCCTCTACTACACCAATAAATACATTTCCCGAGATATGCAATTGAAAAATATATATCCCACTTTTGACGATTAAAGGGTTATTCTATAGATAGAATATTTCTTTTAAAATTAGTCTTTTATATAGAAAAAGTGCATTGAAATATATTGAAAAGAAATCATGTGTAGAAAAAGAAGAGTCTGCTTTTAAGAATGATGAGTTGGCTATCTCTAACCGTTCCACTCTCTTTAACGCCCTCGAGGGTTTGATAAAAAAAAAAAAGGAAAGAAAAAAAGGGGAGGCCATGACCAGAGATTTACTTCGTGCCAACAAGTTAATGGGAGCTTGTTTTCAAATGGATTAAGAAAACAAGGGAACAATTGATTAGAAAAAAGTATTTCTTGAAATGATAAAAAAAATTTGTATATTTAAAAGATGAGATATCGATCAGGTCTATTCCCTAAGCAAAAACGTTAATTTTTAACATCTGAAATCAGCGTTAATTCATTTTAACACCTCTTTGCCTCAAATTTCTATTCGGTGAGCAAAAACCTTAACACCAAAGCGTTAAAGGAGGCGAGCGTGCTTATCGGATAAGCTGAGGATTAGTAATACGAGGTAAAATGTCACTCGAGTTCGAACCCAACTTGCCGAAAAATTCAACCAAAGTCGAACGTCTCTGCTGGAGCAAAGGGAGTACACATCCCCTCCAATTCCAGGCACTTAGGGCCTGAGGGATGGACATAGGAATTCAGGGGTAAAACATCACCCGAATTCGAACCATTCCTAGATCGGGGGAGCTGATCCACCATTCCTAGATCTGATCTAAAAGGTCGCAGTGCAAAGAGAAGCCCCAGAACAACTAATCAATCAATCAATCAAAGCGTTAAAAATTAATGTCTAGGCCTTTAAAATTTTAACGCCGTATTTAATGCAGCAAAATGGAGTCTTTAACCTAAAAAGTAAGGTTATGATTTTGACAGCTTTGAGATAAAAGCAACATGTTAACGTCGCTGTTAAAACTTTGTTTAGAGAATAGCATTTTTTAACGCTGATGTGTCAGTTAGGCCTACTAGATAGAGAATAACAAATCAAGTTAGTAATGCGCATTCTCGAGAAGTTATCGAGGGAAAAACACGAACAAGCAGAAAACATAGCAATCTTCATATGGATCGTCAACAGCTGGAGATAAAAAGTTAATGTTAACGTCGCAGTTAAAAAAAAAATTTTCTTTTGATTTTTTATTTGCTCCTTCCTCTAACTTTGTCTTCACTTATTCACTTGCAAACAGAATACGTACTCTCTTGGTTTAAACTTTACTCTTCTAAATTCACTGTCCGAAATTTTCACCTCTTTAATATGAAATAAGACTATTTATAACTGATATACAGGTTTATTCTCTAAAAACAGGCGTTAAAATTTAACATCTTAAATTGGGTGTTAAAAAGTAAATTAATAGCATCAGAGTTTAAAACTGCTCCTTTACATACTGACTACATTGATTCCTTTAATATTTGTTAAATTGACATAATAATACATGTAGATATATAGGTAAGAGAATATAATAAGGACCCTCCTGATATAAGCTTATATAGATTGGAGTCAATCCAAAAGATAATTTTTGCACCCCAATTGAAGGACATCTGATTCGCGAACGCTCCAGAGCGATGTGCTCATTAGCGCCGTTCTTTAACATTATTTATTCTTAATATTAACAATGAAGCTAAATATAACTTGATCTCATTGAGCGAGTATTTTCTATAAATAGGTAATATAATATTATTCAATTTGTACCAGCTTTAATTACATTTTGAAAACAACTGTCTCGTCGGAAATGATAATAAAGTCAAATAACTGACGAGCGGTGATAAGAAGAATGAAATCGCTCTCTGACAGTAAATTTAGTTAAGGTGTAGGATAATATGCACCCCTTTCTCTCCCCACCCACCCCTTTCGGGGTACGTCGAAGAATTTCACCAGGCAGTCTAATATGCAGATTACAAAACCAATGTGGTTGTCGACGACAATGTTAAATTGTCAAATCAAGAAATTCATGTCATTTGAATAATAGACTAATTTTAAATTCAATTCTAACATTTTAAGTAATTCAGAAACAAGTTCGGTATTAATTAAATAATTAAGAGCGTAAAAGGAAGGATAGAATAGGCAATGGGAGGAGATGCAATTTTATCCTAGGATAAATTTTTACTTTTGTTTTATTTAAAATGTATATTCTCATTTTGCCCTCAAAATTGTTTGATGTACACTTTACTCTTGAACTTCATAGGAAAGATAGGAGAAATGGTTGCCATGGTAACAAAATATAGGCCTAATATTACTTTCTATGCTTATACCCAATTCAAACTCAATTTGCCCTCGGGCTTGGTACAGGGTTAGGGTGCTAACCTCGTCCCCCGGAGTGTTAAAAAAAAACTCACAATCACACACACACAGTCTTTTCGGCAGCAAAGGCCATTTAAGACTTTAAACGATAACCGTTATTATGAAAACTTATATATTGGGGGTCCAGGCATTCTTATTTAAGCCATTTGGTATCCAAATGGCTTAAATAAAATCATCGGACTGCCTGGGATCCGAATCCTCGACCCTTGGTATACAAGGCAGGCGCGCTACTAACTACGCCAAGCCCGAGGGCTTCTATGCTTTTAAATTTTACAACTTGAATTTTAATATAACGGCAAAAACTAAATATATGTTGACACGAAAAATCTGGCGTGGCAATAACAGAACACAACTTTCTATCACCGAAGTTAAGAGAAAGTTGTGTGCTGTGCGATCAGTCACACCAGATTGTTTTTCATTTGGATTTAATTTTTCTTAAGACAAGACAAAACTCAATGCTTTCCAATGGGCAATTACTGGAGTTTCTGGAATTTTTCGCTCCTTCCCTTTTGAGAATTTGCTGGCCCGAGTATTTTTCCTGGACTCTCCATAACGTCCTGTATAATACTGCAAAATTTCGTTTCAAAATTCCAACGGTAAGTTGGTCCCTTGGTTAGACGCGATGCTCCCCGAGGCGGGCTAGTATACATATATAGAAGATAGAAGAAGATAGACACTTGTGAATTCCAATCCAAAATGGGCAAAATTTTAAATTCCCCACCCCATACTATTTTATATAATAGAGTGGAAAAATAAAATGCTAATTACATATAACAAAGCCTAATTTTTTTTTAATTAATGCTTTCGTTTGGAAAAAACAAAAACTTTTAATCGCTTTTATACGACCCGAGGTGATATCTTGAGGCAGAACACATTGTGTCGTTTTGATAACTAGTTTTAATTATACAACATTTATAAAGTTTTATTTTTTATTTATTTTTTTTTATTTGCTCTCATCAAATGGTAATTTGCAGAAATTTAAATGAGTTTGTTGTACATGGGTTTATACTGTCTTCTTATAAATATGTCTGGCTAAACAAGAGCTCTGTAATGTATCTCTGTTTAGCTGCATCTGACAGTGATAAATTTTCAGTATCTTATATACTAAAACATCCCTCTCAGCCAGTGCGTCTTTAATAGGCATGGAGTGAGAGGAGTGGGTGGGGGGGGGGACGTCGTCACTGGATCGAATCCTGGTTGCGTGGTTTTTCTATCGGGTTGGTTTTTCATCGCTTTTCCCGTTAAACATCTCTTCAATCAACGGAAGTTAACTTCGTTGAATGTTTTCTCAAAAAGTCTAAATTAATAGATATTCCAAGTACCTTTTATTAAATTTTCTCCTCTAAAGTGATTGTTCCTTTTGAAGAGCATGATAAATATTGAGAGAAATTTTTTTGCAAGTCTAAATATTATTTTATCTAATTTTGGTGTTTCAAGGCTATCTTTGGGTGATTACTTTTTATTAGGAACCGACCGAATATTCGGTTTCGGTTACGGTTTCGGCCAGTTTCAGCCAAAAATCCTGGTTTCGGTTTTGGCCAAGAACCTGAGTTTGAAAAGATGGGATGAGACTCGCACGAAAAAAAAAGGTCAAAATTCCTTTCCAAATGGCTTAAATAAAATCATCGGACTGCTTGGGACCATGTGAGGGAGAAAAAAATTTTCCGCAAGACGTGAAAGGGCCGGAAAAAAGGCAAAATTA
Source organism: Euborellia annulipes (assembly GCA_023213315.1). Classification (NCBI taxonomy): domain Eukaryota; kingdom Metazoa; phylum Arthropoda; class Insecta; order Dermaptera; family Anisolabididae; genus Euborellia; species Euborellia annulipes. The sequence continues at coordinate 11,363 of JAKCPI010014541.1, read as the reverse complement.
TTTTCATGGGAGGGGAAAAAAATTTTCCGCAGGGCGGAAAAAATTTCAAAGAAAAAAGGTAAAATGATATGAATTTTGTATAGGAAATACAAGTTTCGGTTTCGGCTGGGAAAATCTTGTTTCGGTCGGACCCTACTTTTTATTGTGTTAGGGGAATTTAAAATAAATCTACTCTTATGGATCAGGAAGAGGGTTGCCACCTGTACTTTATAATAAAGTATTATACATTATTTCGAGTAAATTATACTCTATACTTTACGAGTAAAGTATAGAGTATAATAACGAAGAGGAGCACCTAGGATGTCTTCATTGGGTCAAGAGAGACATGACCGAGCTTAGCCTGTCGGAGACAACAGCATTGGATAGGGGGAAGTAGAGGGGAAGAATAAGGTCCGCCGACCCCGCACCGCGGGAATAAACAGGCGAGGACAAGAAGAAGAAGATACTCTATACTTTATGAGAACCATAAAGTACGGAAAAATACTTTATTTCTCATAATTTGATTTTTCTGGGATTCAAAAAAGTTTGATCGTAAGCATTTTTGTGTAAAAAGGATTTTCTACTGGCAGCAAGTATTTAATAAGACGATGATAATTTTTCAAACTTGTATAAAGTAATTTCATTTATTCCTGGCACATGAGGATTCACAGAGAGAGTTTTTTCCTGTGATGGCGAGACGAAAGAATCAAAGCGTTTAAAAAATGAATTACTTATTTACTTTAACTTAAATATACAGGGTGTCCGGTAAGGAATGGATAACCTTGAAATGTCTTATAGTATAACTTATGGCCGTTCAGAAAAAAAATTGAAACAAAATATATCATAAGTAGTACCTAAGATATGATTTTTTTAAAAGAAAGGTCTAATTTTTTTACCTTGTTTTACTTTTATGAACACTACGATCAGAAATGAATGGATTCCATCGGTTTGTTGTTATTTTATTATTATACACGAACTATGCTAATAGATAAACAGTGAATAGTATGACTAGCTATTGCACTTTTTTATTAAAAAATTAGCAACTTTGAATCAGTGTTAAAACGACCACCTGGCTATTTTATTGGAATTTGCTAATTTTTTAATAAAAAAGTGCAATAGCTAGTCATACTATTTACTGTTTATCTATTAGCATAGTTCGTGTATAATAATAAAATAACAACAAACCGATGGAATCCATTCATTTCTGATCGTAGTGTTCATAAAAGTAAAACAAGGAAAAAAATTAGACCTTTCTTTTAAAAAAATCATATCTTAGGTACTACTTATGATATATTTTGTTTCAATTTTTTTTCTGAACGGCCATAAGTTATACTATAAGACATTTCAAGGTTATCCATTCTTACCGGACACCCTGTAGACTCTAAAGATGCTGTAGCAATGATAATAATAATTTGATAAAACTTGCGAAATACAATAAAAACAATTTTTTTAAATACATGCTAAAGGAAGAGGCTCGTGGCTAATCGAATAAGCTGCGGATTACGAAACTAGAGTTGCTATACAACTCGAGTTCAAATCCCACTTGCCGTGAAAATTTTTCAAATATTGTCTCCACCGTCCAGGGCCGGAACTAGAAGATTTTTTTAGGGGGGGGCAAAATTTAATTTGCCGCCCCTCCTTAAAATTTTCCCTGATCTCAAAAATTTTTCTGCGAAATTTTTTTTTTTTTTCGCGGAACAAACAAAATATTTTACCTTTTTTTTAGAGACGCAAAATTTGCCGCCCCCTGATATCTGCCGCCCGGGGCACGTGCACCCACTGCCCCCCCCCCCCCCTAGATCCGGCCCTGCCTCCGTCTCTCTGTAATTGGAGTTAATCACTGTTGAGAGATAGGAAAATTTAAAAAAAAAAGGTGGCAACCCTAGTCAGGAATCATCTTACACGACTTATGATTGCCTAAGTGGTGTGAATCGCGATCACTCATACCAGATTTTATTAAATAAGTGTTTTGTTGATGTTTTTTATAATATGCAAGTTTCTTTCTTCGACCTTTTAAAATTCATCAACTTGATTTTTTAAAACTTCGAATTGCATCGCACCGAGTCCTGAGAATGGTGTGTGAAACTCAAACAGGTGTTCACCTTTAGAATACAACATCAATAAAACTTTTAATAAAAAAAAATTCGCAATGAATTTATATTAATTAGTAATAAAAATACATCTGACAAATTAATCCAGACAATATTAATCTAACAAGTGATTAAAAATAAAAATAAATATAAAAAGAGTGCGTTCAATCAATGTCACCCGTAGCAGATACTGTATATAATTACGATGTAGAGTATATAATGAGATGTAGGCATATTTATTTATAACAATTGGTATTAAAATAATTAAAATAAATAAACTAGTCGCCCTCTGGCTTGGTGTAGTTGGTAGCGGGCCTGCCTTCTATACCAAGGGTCGCGGGTTCGGATCCCAGGCAGTGAATTCAAATATTATTTTAGTTTTGCCTCATCAGGAACAGTTTTAGAGACATAGAAAAAAATGAATTTTAATTGATAATGTGCTCTAAATAGGCTCTTTTTTTGCATTTTCAAGATTTTTTTCTCTTAGAAATATGCAGAGAGTTATAATACATATAAACTTAAAGTTTCAGCCCAATCGGAGGTCATTTAGAAGTGCCGCAAACGACTTAGAGTTTTGAAAATCGAATTTCTTAAGATTTTTTTTTGCTTGGCACACCCCTAATGTACTTTTTACCATCCCTAAATGGAAAATATATATTTACGGTATTCTCTAGTACTTTTGATTTCCAAAAATCATTCATTCGAGAAAATCTATTGATTATTAACGAAATTATTAACAAAATAGTTATCAAAGTTTGGTTAAAAAAAAAAACAAACCTTTGGCTGCCTATCTTTTAGGCGCGTTACTCATAATAATACACTAATAGCTATTATATATATTTTTTTAAACTATCATTATCATTAATACATATAAAGCGCTAGCGATTGACTTCCTGTCCCTGTGTGTATGTGCCTATCAGGGAGCTGATTGGCCAGAATAAAAGGAAGTTGAGTCAAAGAGGGAAATTTAAAACTAACAAGTAAGTCAGAGAGAGAATTTTTTTTAAACACTCACACTTTTTTCCCATTCACAATCAGATTCACACCCACATACACACCGTCTTTTCTGCAACTTAGGCCATATAAGACTTTAAGGATGCTCGTATTTTATAATACAAAAATATTTGGGGTCCAGGCATTCTTATTTAAGCCATTTGGTATCCAAATGGCTTAAATTAAATCCTCGGATTTCCTGGGATCTGAACCCGCGACCCTTGGTATAGAAGGCAGACGCGCTACCAATTACACCAAGGCCGAAGGTAGAGGGAAATTTAAATCCTTAAAATTTTGCATTTGCTCGCCGAAGGCAAAATTTCCTAACAGTGAGCAAGAATACATTTGAAGCATTTGCTCGCCGAAGGCCAGCAAGGGGTCCAGGGGGCAAGCCCCCTGGCAAGTGGACAAACCCGCCAACGGAGGACTTTTCCACTTGGTTTGTTAATAATTTTGTTAATAATCAAGATTTTAAAGAATGAATAATTTTTTAAAACAACAAGCGAATTTTTTAAAAGCCAAAGAACTATAGAACATCGTAAAGATATGTTTTTTTGTATTTAGGGGGTAAAAATTGCATTAGGGGTGTACAAAACAAAAAAAAAACTGAAAAAATTGCATTTTTCTAAATTTTAACTACATATCTGAATTCAGTATAAAAAATGTACTAGATTCACTAATCAGATTTCTTGTGAAGAAAAGCTTGTCGACCAGTGATATTCGGACTGCCTGGGTTCCGACCCCCTCCCTTCGACTTTTGGATTATCAACTAACCTCTTGGCCACGAGGGGGAGGGGGTGGGGGTATTCGTTTTGATTTGATTAATAAAACACTATAGAGCACAATTATTTCTTTGAATAGCGGGCAAAGTTGTTCGCTCGACTTAGTCCAACCGACTTATTAAGATAATCACGCATATCTGAAGTATACGAGAAAGGCATTCCCGAATTTTTGTTAATTTTAAACAAATAATAGCAATTAGTTTATCCATAGTAGCTAATATTTGTGGCAAATAATTGAAATCCAATCTACCGAAGTTTCAGCTTTTAATTAAAATTATTCAAATATGCATGAACAAAAAACTTTTTCCATTTCTTCTCATTTTTATAGGTTTCACTCTGAATTGAAGAGTTTTTTAATGGCCATAGAACTGAGCATTTAGACTTTTTTTTTGTTATGACGAACTATTAACTAGACATAAAAAAAAGAGGTTGGGCAGAAATAGACGCTATCTCTTGCAAAACATTTCCATTGGTGGATCGGCTACAAAAAGCTTTTTGTTTAAAACAACCTATTGTAATAAATAAATATATACATCAATCATTTCAAAAAAGTTCATTTGAATGTAAAAAATTTAATTTTTATTTTCTTTATTTGTAAACACTTATTAATTTGTCTTGTGATTTATAAACAAAATGGCAGCTAATTGTATTGAGTATATTATTTATTTTGAAAAGGAGTGTCTCTGATTCTAATAAATCCACATCCTACAATAAGTAAGAAGCAATGAAAGAAATTAACTGTATAAAATTCAATTCAATCCAACTTTTTTGCTCTCTATTTCATACAGTATACTGTATATTAGGGTGAGCCAAAAAATCGACTATTTCTCTCACCGCCCCTTCTGAGAAAATACTAGTCCCAAAACTAATTTTTGTATTTTCTCGGAAAGCTGAGAAAATTGAGATATGTAAACGAACCGAAATATTTGTAATCAATTGGAGAATACGAGGCTTATTTATCCTTTTTACTTTCTCTTACCTCTAGATATGTTAATATATAGAGAGAGAAAGTATTGGATTCATGTCAAAAATTCGATGTCGAGATTTTGATGGATATACATATTTTGAGCTCCTCTGAATTCACTTTTAAGCATGAAGGGATTGAGCTAAGTGGCTGAAATTTTATATATAAGTTAAACAAAATTGGACATATTCGATATCAATCAAATTAAATAAATAGGGATGGGGTTTTAATGGCCATAGATGCTAAATTAGCCCCCGGGCTTGGTGTAGTTGGTAGTGTGCCTAACTCCTATACCGAACGTTGCGGGTTCGACCCCCAGGCAGTCCGATGATTTTATTTAAGCCAATTGGATACCAAATGGCTTAAATAGAAATCCTCAATAGATATTATAAATAACAACGGTAATCGTCAAAGTCTTAAATGGCCTAAGTTGCCGAAAAGACTGTGTGAATGTGTGTGTGAATGAGAAAAAAGTGCGAGTATAAAAAAAAAAAATTATAAAAGTTATTCATTCAATTTTATAACCACTGAAAAACGAGATTAAAATAAATTATAGAAATTAATGAAATACATTTAAAATATGGTGTGGGCAGCCATTCAGTAATTAATTAAAAATCCTCACCAAAGGCCAAATGAATGAAGTTATGAATTGAAAAAAAAAATATATATATATTTATATAAAATTAAATGATTAATTTGTTTAATTAGGCATTAAAAAAAAAAAAAAAAAAAATTAATTTGGAATAGCCTGTATGAATATTTTCAATAGGCCTATTTATCGATTCGTATGCACTTTGCTTTATTTGCAAAATTGTTTGTTTATTATTTAGTTTATAAAAAGTTAATTAATTCTCTAACATCAAAGTCGTATTAAAATATTGTATTCAATTATATGTCTCTATTTAATTACGCTATCATTTTAAAAAAGTTTTTTTTTTTTGTAAATATTCAGTCAGGGATGCGGATTAATTAAAATTAGAGAATCGATTCAATCAGAGGGGATAGAAATTAAATACTATATATTCATATATACAGTATATTAAAATATTATTATGATTATTTTATTTGATTAATAAATTTCATTTCAAAAATAAACCGCCCAACTACGCTTTTCTACTTTAGTTTATCATTATTTATTTGGGACTGGTTGCTTCAATTCTAGTCAACTAGCAAACCTATTCGACAGAAAGCAAAAACATCGAATTAGTAAATAGGAACCCTGGACCATGTGTGGATGTGATAGGAAAAAGAGCGAAATGTCATCATTTCTCCTATCTTTTCTATGGAGTACAAGAGTAAAGTGGTCTTCAGGAGATTTCAATGGCAAAATGAGAATATACATTTTAAAGAACATCTAAAAAATAATTGATTTTTGAAATTTAATCAAAATCGTTGAAATGAATTTTGAGAAAATCAAAAAAAAACTGAAAAAGTACAGCCGGGAGTATGAAGAAATCATATGAGTGATAATGAATGTGATTTTTTGGATTACGGGCAAATGAGTGAGGGGGCCAACCTTGAAAAGATCCTACCTAATCTACATTCAAAAAAGACGAAGAATAAATGCGTGTGTGACCCCGTCCCCACCAACAGATCGGTGGAGTCCTCGGGTCTGTCCCTAGCCTCAAAAGGATTGCAATTTGAAGCCTCCAGGATATTCCTGGAGAAATTACAACCTTTCGCAGACTCATTTAAACCCATAGAGCCACCTCGAACTCCCCCTCAAAGATACAAAAACATAACAGACTTCCTGCATCAACAAAAGACGTCTTTTCGCAAAAACACAACTAAGACACTTGAGAACCTGGGCTTTGATCTTTCAATCACATCTGACCGCATCCCCTTATGAATCGTTCATGGAAGAAATCAACGAGAAAATCGTTCATATTAGATCTCTGTTTGGATCCTAACGAAAAACGATCTAACTAATGATTAGAGAAGATAGGTACACCTGAAGATAATAACAACAACAACCAATATCCAATAGAGGCCTAGAATGAAAGAAATTCTTGTTGATTTCTCCACTAAAAGATTCACGAGGAGTAGCTACAATAAAATTCCCTCTCGTTGGCGTGGTGCACCCTCCACCCTCTATATTAAAATTATTAAACTACAATTTAAGATGTGCAAATGAATTTCCTAAATTAAATCAATCAGCTGAAAAAAGCGAATCTGAGCCCTAAACCCCTTTAATATTCTATGCACCATGCTAAAGCTTACTTTGTTATGTTGGTCCTCGAAGCTCTCGAGATCTGTAACAAAAAGAGAAAGAAAATAGAAATTAGAAAAAGCTAAAATTGTATATATTTTGTTGATATTTATGCATTTGTAGGTATGTACTGGGGGATATTAGAGGAGAGAAGGCGAAGAGCCTCTCAATATTTGGGGCCAAGTTTGGACAAAAATATAAGGAAAAAGAAATACGGAAAGAAATTGTAATTTATATAAAAAAAAAGGTTAAGTAGACAAAATTCAATGCTAATTTCTTTATTTTCTTTAATGTAGATTTAATGCAGAAAGTGGCTGTGTAGAATTGAATAAAGGAAAGGAATGAAGAGGAAAGCAGCCTGGAAGGGAGTCTATTAAATTGAACTCCTTTTATGCAAAACGTTTCGGTCGATTTAATCATGCCATCCTTAGTTGCATTGGCTAAATAAAAACTTATTTACATTGGCATTATTTAGCTAAATAAATTTTTAAAAAATATTTAACATTATTAAGACTTACAGATTTTTAGCAAATAAAGTTGTCAACAGTCTGGTCATAAGCTTATTAATTTTACAAAAGCATATGTATAGGCCTATAAATGAAAAAAATTTGTCAAATTTTTTAAGAAATGCATATTTGCTTTTGTAAAATTAATAAGTTTATGACCAGACTGTTGATAACTCTATTTGCTAAAAAACTGTAAGTCTTAAAATATAATGTTAAATATTTTTTATAAAAAATTTTTAAAATTTATTTAGCTAAATAACGCCAATGAAAATAATTTTTTGTTAAGCCAATGCAACTGAGGATGGCATGATTAAATCGGCTGAAACGTTTTGCGTAAAAGGAGTTTAATTTAATAGAGGCTCCCTACCTGACTGCTTTCCTCTTCAACCCTTTATTCAATTCTCTACTTTCCGAAAATCGGGTCATAGAATTTCTCTGAAAGGCACTGGTGTTTGTTTAAATGTTGGAAATAATAAAAAGATGTTTACCAGATGGATGTCTGCGACGATGCACGAAGCACCACCATCCGTGCTCAGCTTTAGCTCCACACTTGACACTTAACACTTAATCACTATTGTACTCGAGATACATACACATCTGAAAAAAAGAAAATATTAATTGAGATAAGAGTCACTTGCAAGGAGAAATTTGAAAGAATTAAAATATGATCTTATAAAAAGCGAGAATTAAAACGTTTTCAACTAATGTTTAAAATTTAAAGAAGATATAGGTCAATTTAAAATGCACGTTTATTTCAATTTTATATCAAAGGCCAGGATCGAAAATACCGATCGAAACGACGACAACCCTCCCTATCTTGTAAGATTAAATAACGTAATACCTTTATAATTAATTAAAAATTCAGCAACACTTGAATTCATGTCATCTCGCTCATTTACAAGAAAAAGGTTAATCGTCAATCACCAAAACATCAAAAAAGTAGAAAAATTAAAATCTTTTGTCTTTTAAATCCGCAATATTCAAATAAAAAATAATTAAAGTAAATTTCAAAGGAATCTAAAAGATGGTTTCGCCCCTCTCTTCTTCACTAAAATGCACTAAAATGAATTTCTCGAAAATATCTTTAAACTATCTCTAATTTACTCCTTAATGAATAAATCAAACTAAAAATATTAAATATATTTACCAAAATGCCGAAAATTGTAGAGATCCTGGTGCAGAACGACCGACACCTGTCCTGTTGCCAACATGAACGCCTCTCCCTCTGCCTTGACTAAAAGGACGTTTTGATTAGCAGGTAGAGGGTTGCTTGCCCCATCGATTGAAACTAGGAAGAAAAGAAGAAAGAGAATTAGATAAAACCTTTTTTATACACACACATATATATATGGCATTAAATGCAAGTGTGGTTGTTATTCCGCCCAACACCCTCCTTTACTCTAAAATGGCACCCATCTAGATTAGAAAAACATTAGAAATTTGCTGGGAGCAGATCTAAAATTTCAAAATCAATCAGTATGACTTGCACAAGTTAGTAAAAAATGATAGCAAGCAAGAAATATATGATACATAAAAGAGTGAAGGATAAACTCCTGCCTAGTAAAAATAAATATCAATAGAATAACACAAATATTATTAATTATACTGTTAAGAAATTGATAAATTGTAAAGTCAGTTTTCAATTAAGAGATAATTTTTCAAATAAATGATGCCATTAGGCATGAATAATACATGTAGAAATAAATATTAAATAAAACTGTGAAATCATTTTAATTTATATATATATATATATATATATATATGTATATTTTATATACAAATAAAAATCACCCAAAAATTGAATACCAACTTTATTATAATGCGAATATATATATATAGATATTTTTGGCTCAAATAAACTAAATAATTGTCAGTGCAAGAAGGAAATTTATCTACTTTTGATATAAAGTCAAAAATTACTTACTAAAAGAAAATAATTCTTGGAGATAAAAGGGGCTCGATGGAGACAAAGATGTAAACAGGAGCTGTTCTCTATTTACTTAACTCTAGGGCCGAAGCTAGTCTGGTGCTCTGCCGTTCAGAATCTCCTGAAACATAAATAAAAGCATGTAGTATGTGAATTATGAAAAATATTTTTGCGTTACTTTCACTATATCTAAGATTTAAAGATTTTAAAAGTTATACACTTTTTATATGGAATAGTATACATTTGTATTCATGCATAATTATGGAAAGTGTGTCTAATTAAAGAAAAGTTTAACATAAAATAAGTCTTATTTTAAAAAATAAATAGTTTTTAAATAACTACAATTGAAATTTTATTATCCACATTCTCAATCACCCAGTATATTAATGAAAGGGGCTCGGGGGCCATTTGTTATTGACAGGTTCCTTTGAACAGAATATATATATATATAGGTCTATATTTTTAAATATTTTAGTAGGTGAGCTGGAGAGTGGAGGTTGAAACTTCAAATATGAATTAGACCTCCCACCCTTTGAAAAAAATATATACACTCACAGGCCACTGTTCAATCACGAAAATAGCATCTCCTCTTTTTATGATTTTTTTAAATTTGAATATCATTAGTCTACTAGTCCATCTTTGTCAGGATAATAAATTTTCTATTGTATTATATACATTAAGCCTGTTAAAGAATATGCTCACAATGAATCAATAATTTCAAAGCTAATAATATTAACATTTGGAACTAAATGAATTGAGGATAGAAAACAACTCTTTCTTTTAATCAAAAAATGTCATTTCTTTAATGAGTGATTCAAAAACACAAAGATAAAAACACTCAGTCAAGAAGAGAGATATAGAGAAATACTCTAACTAAAGAAAACTTCAAACTCACCAAAAATCAAGAGAATCTATTAAACTTAATGAATAAAAAAAATATATAAATCATTATATCTATTTACCAATTTTATTTGAGCTAAATGGGAGGAGATGTAACGAGAGATGCTGCTAGCCATGATGGCGTTCACTTACAAAGGGTATAAAATTTTTTTTTTCCTAACCGTCATCTATGGCTTCGTTCAAAGAGTATTTAGCCAAAAAATGAAAAAAATATTTTTTTTTTCTAAAAATTCGAATCATGTTAATTTAAAGTGGCCTGGTCAAAAAACCCAACAGCTAATTTTTTTTTATATTGCCTTCAAAAGAAAAAAATTAGAATTTTAAACAAGGATTGAGCATCGAATCAATTCTTGATATATTTCAAATTAATTTAATTTTTAGCCCCGAAGTAGTTGCTTGGGAAAGGCAAAGCTGTTTGCAATGATTGCTTTTAAAATCAATTAATATTAAATAAAAATATCTGTTATTAAAAAGTCGATTTGCAGCTGATAACTTTATATATATATATACATACTCTATTTACCATTAGGCTATTTGAAATTATCTATCAGAAGTGGCAATTTTTTGGAAATAATTTGTTAAATTCATTTTAAGGATTATTTCTATGATCTTATTTAAATTTAATGTTAAATTGAATATTGAAAATTAGTATTTTCAACTAAATAAATAAATATTACACCAGTTTGCCCACCTGTTGTTGATATTATGTCAAAAAGGAAACTTTCTGGTTTTATTTATTCCATAATTTGGAACCACACCCCTATATAATTAATATCAATCTTGAAATTTAATAAATTATAATCTGATATTACTTTTAGATGGAAAGAAATAAGTGAATTGTAAAAAGAAAGATCACTCACTTCTATTAAGTTTTTTAAATAATACTCTATATCTTGGGGTGTGATTTATTAATTTATTTAGTAAAAATACGGAAACATTTATATTAGAACAATTAAATAGTAAAAAGAAGAAATATTTGAATGTCATTAGAAGGAAATGAGATTGAAATGTCA
>JAKCPI010014540.1:0-36859 GCA_023213315.1 Euborellia annulipes | reverse complement strand
TTTACATTAGGTAGAAAAGTAAGATATGATTAGTCCACTTTAGATTTTTACTGGGGTTGGTTACCGGATCTTTTTGTATATAGAACTAATCTCAATTCGGATAGGAATTTTTACTTTCTCTTACCTATAATTCTAAGTTAATATACATATATAGAGAGAGAAAGTATTGGATTCATGTCAAAAATTCGATGTCGAGATTTTGATGGATATACACGTTTTGAGGTCCCCTCCAATAAATGCTTTTCGCGACATAATCTATCTCTGTGTCTGTCTGTGTTCAATTTAAAGCATGAAGGAATTGAGCTAGGAGGTTGAAATTTTATATTTAAGTTAGGCACCCCCCTAGGGGGTGAAAATAAGATTTGAGAAAAATATTTTTCTTCAGGAATGAAAGTTAGAAAAATTCTGGTTGCGTTTTCTTCTAACTTTCATTCCTGATACAAATTCCACCAGCCATAAAATACCCTTATAATAGCGTTTTCCAAACTGTGAAGCGCGGACCGCCAAATAACTAAAATACAAAAACCATACAAAATACATTATCAAAAGTTTTACATATATAACAAAACCATAAATATAAAAAATATACACATTATAAAAAGAAAATGATCATATAAACAAATAATGAGTATAAAAAAAAAACATGAATATGAAGAACACTCAGATCGAGAAAAATTTCGTTTTTATGAGTTTAAAAAGAATCCGAAAATATTAAATTAAATAAAATAGAAAAATGTATTCCAAAGAAAACAAAGTTCAAGTATGTCTTATTTGAATAAAAAATATAAAGAGTAAGAGAAAGTAATTAAGTGATTACAAAGAACGTGAAAAAAAATGAATTCATAAACTTCAGAATAAAAACAAAACAAAAAAAAAAAGCAAGAAAAAAATGAGCAATGAGTTCGAAATTTTATATTTAAGTTAAACATCACTTCGTGAAAATGAAGGCAACCCTACCGCAACTTGTATCATATATAATCACATATGTGCTTCAAAATTATTTATTATTATTATTAAATTTATAAGATCTCAATTAACTTTAACTATCGCCCAAATTTTGTTAATAGAGATTAAATTTTTAAGAAGATTTTAGGGACTAAAAATCAAACATACTGGTACTGGAAGTAATTTAAGTACTTTAAGTACTTTTTAAAATACTAAGTTTTTTTTGGAATCCTGTACCAGTACCTTTTTAGAAAAAGTACCGGAAATAAAAAGTACTGATACTGGAAGTAATATAAGTACTTTAAATACATTTTAAAATACTAAGGGCCGGTTGCTTCATCCTGGGTGAGTTTGTTAGCCCCGGGCTAAATGGCTTTTTTTGTAATGCAGAAACCCTCTTCCGGGGGAACAAATCATGTTCTGTTTGTGAAGTTTGCAACTCCATTAAGGCATCTTATAAAAATTATTAAAAATAAAAATTGATATTATCACCCATAATTTAAATAAATATTATTAATATACAGTTTAAATATAAGAATTTAATTTTTTTGCTAAAATTTGAAAATTTTCAAAAAAATAAACAAGATTTATTAGAGTTCACATAACAATTAGTCAATTGTTCCAATCTTCACAACTATTTTGACAAATTGCCAGCTGTGTGGCTCAAATAAAGATAATTTCAAAAAGAAATATATCTTTTATTTTCACCTAACAAGAAGTAATATCAACTGAAAATATTTATATAAATATTTAATATCAATATTATATCAATTTGCATTCAATTTGAAAACAAATAGTTTTATTAACAAGACATATGCAATACCTTAGATGAAGTTAGGAGAATATTCAACAACTTGCAATATATCCTGGATATACGAATATAATCCTGATTGACATAAAATGAATAATAACAAAAAAACGGTAGATTCCATATTGCATTTATATTATTTTTTACATTTATATTGGTGAAGTTAGGATGCTTGAGTTCATAATACATGTTCGTACTTGTCATCCCAGGGCTAAATCTTAGCCCCACCTTTGGGCCTGGGCTAACTTTAGCCCGGACCTTGGCTCCAATTCCCCATATATCTATATGAAATTACTCAAAAGTGAGGTTAACTCAGGGCTAAATATGGCGACGAGATCTGATGCAAGCGGGCCCTAGCCTATAACATATTTTATAAAATATACAACATTTCATCATTTTATTGATAAAATAAGTAGAATATAAGGTAAAATAACAAATATATGTACTTCTAGAATACTTCTTTTAGCAATAAAATGATGAAATATCGTATATTTTACTATAAAAATAAAACTGAAGTGGGTTTCTGCACTACAAAAAAAGTCGGGGCTAACAAGCTCACCCAGGATGAAGCAACCGGCCCTAAGTGTTTTTTTTTGGAAATCAGTACCAGTATTTGTTTTAAAAACTACTGGAAATTTCACTACCAGTACATCAAATTTAAAAGTACTTTAAGTAAAGTACTGGAAATACTTAAATTTACTGAGTAGTTTTTTCAAGTACTAAAAGTACTGAGTACCCTAGCTCTGCATACAGACAGACACAAACACAGACAGACAGCCCATGTCGTGAAAACCACTTTTTCGGACTCAAGGGACCTCAAAACGTGTATATCCATCAAAATCTCAACATTGTATTTTTGACATGAATCCAATACTTTTTTTCTCTCCCTATATATATATACTGCCCCCGGGCTTGGTGTAGTTAGTAGCGCGCCTGCCTTCTATACCAAGCAAGGTAAAGGGAGTAATTACACCCTCCGAGATTTGAAAAAAAAAAACTTTTTTTCGAAAAAAAATTTATTTTTAATGTAAAATTTTAAAAATAAATACTTAAAAATTTGATTTATATTTATATTCTGGCAAACAAGTACAGAATGCGCCTTTAAATTACTTAAATTAAGAAAAAATTGTGTGCTGTGCGACCAGTCACACCAGATTCCCCCCCCTCCCGAGAAACACCTCTGAATCCGCCCTTGATACCAAGAGTCGCGGGTTCGGATCCCAGGCAGTCCGATGATTTTATTTAATCCATTCGGATACCAAATGGATATCATGAAAGCCTTGTATGGCCTGAGTTGCCGATAAGACTGTGAATGTGTATGTGAGTGTGGATGAGAAAAAAGTGTGAGTGTTAAAAAAAAAAAAAAAAAAAATTAACATATACATATAGGTAAGAGAAAGTAAAATATGTAAAATTTATAAGCGTAGAAAAATATTTATATTTTGTTAGTATAACAATCATTTCGAGAAAGTAAAAAATGACTATTTGTTTCAAATAGAGATATGATTTTTACTTTCTCTTTAAATTATTTTTTAATTTCCCTATTTAAAAATAATTTATATTCTTTCTAATTGAAATAATTTGGAACGATGCCAATTATCTATTAGTAAAGGACCTGGTCCCCCACCCCCTTCTCTCCCCCCACTCTCTCACCTGAAGGTGACACGCCATTGGCTATCTAATCTCCATAGGGCAGCTGCAATTCGAGTCTACATGCTAAGTCAATGAGGAAACTATCCTTTATATTCCAATGCAAAGTCAAAGAGGCTTCAGTAGTGAGTGGGCAGCGATAGAGGAAGCACCTTCCGTGTTAATCGTGTCCAACCTTCATTTGGGACATGGCGTCGCTTGGGGCAGACGTGCCTAGGCCGGGCTCCCGTAAAAATTCGCCTTTCTTCTAAACTTTAAGCACTTTTAAGGTAAATTTCATCTCTCTACGTTCATTAATACTTGGTTTATTATTTGAAATATTAGAAATATAAATACCGCTACGAAAAATTATTATTTATTAATGTAATTGTGATTTTATAAAAATGTATTCATAGGTGTGGGAATAGAACAAAATATTTATATATATGGAGGTGTTACGTAGCGAGAAGTGCATTTATTTTATTAAATTATTTAAAGACAAATAATACAAGTATAGAAAATGATTTGGCCCTCTCTCTCTTCTTGACTCTCTTGCAAGGGTCCGTATGCAAGTCAGGACAAGTTTGTTGGATTGGTTAATACAGGTAGGTAGTTCCACGTGGCATTGCTTAGCATATGGATTGCAAACCCGAGTATAGGATAATTCACCAAAGCATAGGAATATTCTTGCAGTTTATATCTAAATCTTTTTTCATTCAATTGGATCACTTGTTTCTCGTATTGTATTAACTAGCTACGACGCCCGTCTTCGGTGGGCACCTAGTCAGGCAAATTTCGACCTCCTGGATAGCCTTAGTTAGATATTTACTTTCTTTTTATTTTAATAGAGAGGAGCTAATCAATTCATTTATATGCAGTGGAGGATGACATCCAATTCAAGGCATTGCATCTCATCCCTAGATTAAATTATTTTTTTACTTTCTCTTACCCTATATTATAAGATCTAAATAAAATTCAAAATATACCAAATTATACTACATATATATACACACGTATATACTAGCCGCTTTGCCCGCTTTCGGTGGGCTTCTCTCATTGATATTTAGTTTTTTTCGAATAGGAACCTTACAAGGGCCCGCGTCACGCGGTCTCTCCTACTGTAGATTGAATTATTTTTTTTATAAGATCAAAATAAGCAAAATTAGTGAAAACCGACTAGCTTCGTTGCCCGCTTTTGGTGGACTTCTCTCATTGATATTTAGTTTTTTTTCGAATAGGAAACTCACATATAATACCTAACAAGGGCCCGCGTGTGGCGGCCTCTCTTTTAATCAGTGCTCTCAACATTCACTTCATTTTTTTTTACTTTCTCGTATAAATTTACAACATTTAATGCCAATCAGGTCTATTCTCTAAAAACAGACTTTAAAATTTAAAATAAACAATTGGGTGTTAAAAAGTAATGCAAAAACAATCTGTGTTAAAAAATGCTATTATCTTTTTTTTTTTTTTTTATCATTCACACTTTTTTCTCATTCACACTCAGATTCACACACACATTCACACGGTCTTTTCGGCAACTTAGGCCATTTAAGACTTTTACGATAACCGTTGAAATAAATATATCTATTGTGGGGTCCAGGCATTTTTATTTAAGTCATTTGGTATCCAAATGCCTTAAA
Source organism: Euborellia annulipes (assembly GCA_023213315.1). Classification (NCBI taxonomy): domain Eukaryota; kingdom Metazoa; phylum Arthropoda; class Insecta; order Dermaptera; family Anisolabididae; genus Euborellia; species Euborellia annulipes. The sequence goes on along the minus strand of JAKCPI010014540.1, from coordinate 31,834 downwards.
TAAAATTATCGGACTGCCTGGGGTCCGAACCCGCGACGTTCGGTATAGAAGGTAGGCACGCTACCAACTACTCCAAGCCCCGTGGGCATGCTATTATCTAAACAAAGTTTTAACAGCGAAGTTAACATGTTATGTATTTCTTACATTTCAACTTAACACTTTCTCTGATTATTTCTTTACAAGCCCTGACGCCCCCTGGACCCCCCACCAGCTGGCTCGGGCCCGCCTGCGGCGGACTCTTGGCTTTTCTTTATTGTTTTTTTTTTTATTAACACATACACACGGTCTTTTCGGCAACTTAGGCCATTTAAGACTTTAAACGATACCCGTTATTTGTAAATATATCAATTGGGGGTCCAGGCATTCTTATTTAAGCCATTTGGTATCCAACCGCCTCTTCTTAATAATGAAAAGAAAATTATTATTATTCCATTCCAATCCAGTGCCTGCTTGAGGATTTGTTTACATTCATGAAATACACAAATGCAAAGAATACATAAATATTTCTCTATACATTTCCTATGGGAGAAATCGTAACTTTAAGAATTAATAACTCAAAAACTTATAGTAATTTCGGAATGAAAATAATTTTCCTGTATTCCCTAGAAGGTCCTCTTTATGCATATAAAATTTCATTTCAAAATTTCAACGGGAAATTTCCTAAATAGAGCGTGACAGACAGACAGACGGACATTAGGGAATTATATTCCTTTATTAATTATTAATTATTTAAGACAATTGTTTTTTACTTTAAATATCAACCTAAATATTTTTTCATTTGTTATAAATAGAAATTTTCCTTCCAAATTTGTTTGATAAAACAGAGATTCTAACTAAGATGTTCTTTTGTTTTCAGATTCGTGCTTCTCTAGTGCATTTGGAAGGTTTTACCTGGTAAACTGAAATCAAGGAATGCAAGCAGCTTTGGAAGACCTCCGCTGCCCCGAAGAGTAAGTACAATATTTCATAGCCTAGTAACACATACACCACCTTCACTCTTACATGCATCTAAATCTTATAAAAATATGGTGTGACTGGTAGCACAGCACTCATCTTACATTCAGTAATTGATAGTTTTGTTACAATTTTGGAGTTTAGGCTTTCACAGTTGTCATCATTAGTAAAAGAATTTGATTTTTGGTTTATTTGTAAAAATAACAACGTTTCTGCCACTCATTCGGTGGTCTTCTTCAGGTACAATTCAGCTAAGATGATTCTACATTTTACCTATATAATTTTTTGTATATTTATGTTTAGTAGAAAATAAAAGGCGAAGCAGCTATATTTATTTCTTTATTTAAGAACCCACAGCGACGTTTCGGTCGACTATGCGACCATCTTCATGGCTAGAGTTCAGTCAACAGAAAACCCTCTTAAGTTCTTTGACAGACATTTCATAAAATTCATTACGATCTATTCAGCGCCAAAGTCAATATGAACTGTCGGTCAAAGAACTTAAGAGGGTTTTCTGTTGACTGAACTCTAGCCATAGTCGACCGAAACGTCGCTGTGGGTTCTTAAATAAAGAAATAAATATAGCTGCTTGGCCTTTTATTTTCTACTACATATTGATTCAGCTATTCGCCTCGCTATTTATGTTTATTGTATTTTTATAATATTTACAAATTTTTGTATCGTTTTATTATCATGGCCCAAACTAGGCCAAGAGACAAATAAAAAAATAAAGGTGATCTTTATAATCTTAGCTGAATTGTACCTGAAGAAGGCCACAGAATGAGTGGTCGAAACGTTGTAATTTTTACAAATAAACCAAAAATCAAATTCTTTTGTTACAATTATTTCTTAATTATTATACGATTTGAAACTTAATATTAGTAAGTTTAATTCTTGTTTAATACTTTCTTATATTTACCTAAGAATATAGTCTATATTATTCTTTCTCCAATTAATATTAGAGAAATTATTTCAAAAAATTTTTATTTTGCTCATTTAGCTTACGATTTTTAGAAATGTAAGTTCATTAAAAAACGCATTCACATATCTTAATGTCTTTACCAAAGGCGGATCTAGAGGTGTTTCTCGGGGGGTGGGGGGGGGGGGGGGGGGGTAATCTCAAAAGTTTTTGCGAATTTTTTTTTTTTTTCGCGGTACCAAAGTTTTCCGGACACAAAAATTTTTTTGCTGCCCGCGGAACATTCCCTCTTTTTGCGGAACCAAAATTTTTTTCACGTGCCGCCCGCGGAACATTCCCTCTTTCGCGGAACCAGGATATTTTTCCCGGAACCAAAAATTTTTTATCGTCCTTAAAAATATTTGACCTTTTTTTTTTAGAGACGGAAAAATTTTTCCCACCCGCGGAACCAAAATTTTCACCATGTGCCGCCCGCGGGACATTCCCTCCTTCGCGGAACCGAAATTTTTTTCCCGATTTGTATTTAATACAAATCGAATTTTTTTAAATGTTAGTTTTTAAATCTCGGAGGGGGGAGGTAATTATCCCCTTTACCCCCATCCCCCCTTGTATCCGCCCTTGGTCTTTACACATACGGATATTAAGATTTTTCTTAACAAATAATATTTTTTTAATTTATTAAATTACTTTAAATGAAAATTTTCAAATTTCTTTTGATATCTTTTGATAAGAGAGTGAGATTCTAAAAGATGTTCTCTTTTGCAGATTCGTGTGTGTGTGTTAGTGCTAGTGCCAGTGCAAGAGGATTTGGAAGCTGAGTAGCTGAGCGCCACGACTGCAGGAGCTTCGAGTGACCTTCTATACCCCGAGAGGTAAATATTTCATACTCTGATGTATATAAGCACCCTCCTACCCATAAATATAAATTCATAATAGGCCTATAAATTAATTATCTCTTTCTAATGAGTTTTTTTTCTCTTTTTGTTACAGATCTCCGAGACGGTATCAAAGGTAATAAGTGCATGGTGCACGAATATTGAAGGGGGTAGATTAGATTAGCTTGTTTAGGATGTTGTTTTTTTTCAGCTGACCCCAAATAGAATTAGCTCTTTTTTAAAATCATTCAATAATTAATTTCTTTTAAATAATTTTCAAAAATAATCGTTTGAATGAATAAATTAAAAATAAAATAATTTTCACTTTGCATTTTAAAATTTTCATTTCTAATTTCTTTATTAAATTTGAATTTCATTAAAAAAAAGTTTTCAATAATTTGATATAAATTTTTATAAAAATTTTTTGCTAAAAATTTAACTTGATTTTTTTTTACATTTTATTAAAAATTAGATTAGATTTCCTCCCCACCTGCGTCGGGGGAGGGGATGCCTCTCTCTCCTGCACCGAGGGACATCATCAACTTGGTACCTAGAACTTAAGGTGTGATTTATATACGAATACAAATTTAAATGTATTTACTCGATCTGTAATTTGAAAATTCATTTTCACACCTTAAATTATAGTTTAATAGTTTAATTATAGAGGGCGGGAGGGATGCACCATGCCAACGAGAGGGATTTTATTTTTGAACTTGCAGCTTCTCCGCATGAGCGGAGAAATCAACGGGAATATTCGCCAATTTAGGCCTCTGTTGGAGATTCGTCGTTGTTATTAGCTTCAGGTGTCTTCTCTAGTTGGTTGTGTTAGAGTCCCATGACTGTATTTGTATTTAGGCAGAGAGGTATAATGAATTATACTCTCGTTGATTTGCTCCACGAGCGATCAGATCTGATTGAAAGATTGAGTTCTTGTATTTGCGAAAAGACGTCATTTTATGACGCAAAAGGAGTCTGGTATGTTTTTGTATCTTTGAGGTGGGTAAACGAGAGTCAGGGAGGGATGTCGTTTTTCCAGGGCTAGCCTGGATGTAAATAACGCATACCCTGAAGGCCAGGGACAGGCCCGAGGGCCCCGCCGATCTGATGGTGGGGACGGGGTATAAACAATTACAATTCGTTCGTATTTCTAATTAGGCTAGGTAGGAACTCTTCCAGCCCCCTGGTCTCTCGTTTACTCGTAATCCAAAAAAATCACGTTCATTCTCACTAATATGATTTCTCCAGGCACCCGACTAAGGGTTTTCGAATTATAAATCACAATTATTTTTTGAAATTTTGCATATTAATGCAAATAATAATAAGTAATTGTTCGTGAATTATTATTTTTTATATATTAAGACATATTGTGAAGTGGACATAAAAAAAAGAAGTCTTCAAGATTAATTTTTAATGCAAAAGTAAGTAAATTTTCATTAAGCGATTTAATCAAAATATGGAAACTAATTTTTTGTTTTTTTTTTTAGGTAAATTAATTTTGGTGAGGATTGGTGGGCTATGAGGGGAGGAGGAGGCCCACAAAAAAAACATCTTACTGCATATTGGATTATAAGTAAATTTCATATACAATAGTTATTGATATCAGGGGCGTATATAGAAATTTTTTTCGGGGAAGGGGGGGGGCTGATCTCGAAAATTTTTCTGCGGAAAAATTTTGTTTTTCGCCCTGCGAAAATTTTTGATTTGGCGGAAAATTTCCTCTGTTGAAGAACCAAAATTCTATCGCCGTCTGTAAAAATATTTTACCTTTTTTTTTTTAGAGAAGCAAAATTTTTACCACCCGCTGTACCAACATTTTTTTTTTTCAAGGCCGTTCGCGGAACCGGTGATAATTTTTCCGTAAAAATATTTTACCTCTTTTTTAGAGAAGCAAAATTTTTACCACCCGCTGTACCAACATTTTTTTTTTCAAGGCCGTTCGCGGAACCGGTGATAATTTTTCCGTAAAAATATTTTACCTCTTTTTTTAGAGAAGCAAAATTTTTCCCACGCGCGGAATAAAAATTTTTTAATTAATGTGCCATTCGCGGAACATTTCCCTCTTTTGCGGAACCTAAAATTTTTCACTGTCGTTTAAAATTTTTTTTTTTTTTTTGAGACACGGTATTTTGCCCCGTCCGCGGAACAATCCCTCTTTTGCGGTACCTTAATTTTCGTGCTGCGGGCCGAGCAAGCATTTCGGGGGGAGGGGGGCCGAGGCCCATTATTCTCTCGATATCCCTATGTGTGTATATGCATTTAGAAAATTTCGGGGGGGTCCGGGCCCCCTCGGCCCCTCTCCTTATATACGCCCCTGATTGATATCAAAATAAAATGAGCTAAACTAATTCAAATTTTATATTTTTCAGATGACTAAATAAATAAATAAATAAATAAATAAATAAATGACTTGAGACGTTCTTGTTTAAATAAAAATTATAAACTTATATTTAATAATAGCTACAAATGAAGAAAACATTTTGTCTTAAGAGATCTTTATCATCTATTGTTATCTACTCATCGAATTTCATGGTTTTGGAGCTTTTAATATACACAGTGAGTAAATACAAATTAAAGGCACTTTTGCGAAATTTGCCCTTGTAGAGTTAGTTACACCTCACTTTACTTGAACTTGTAGTGGGGGATCATATTTGACAATTTATTTTTTTTTCCATTTTTTTATTAAATTTCTTAACAACCGCGAACTCATTTTTAAAAATCTTGTGTGACTGGTTGCACAACACACAACTTTCTCTTACTTTTGGTAATCGAAAGTTATGTTCTGAATTATTTGTGAAGTACATTATTTGTGTTTGAATTATTATTTTTTTTTTTTATATTAAGACATATTGTGAAGTGGACATAAAAAAAGAAGTCTTGAAGATTAATTTTTAATGCAAAAGTAAGTAAATTTTCATTAAGCGATTTAATCAAAATATGGATATTAATTTTTTTTTTTTTTTTTTAGGTAAATTAATTTTGGTGAGGATTGGTGGGCTATGAGGGGAGGAGGAGGCCCACAAAAAAACCATCTTACTGCATATTGGATTATAAGTAAATTTCATTCATACAATAGTTATTGATATTAAAATAAAATGAGCTAAACTAATTCAAATTTTATATTTTTCAGATGACGTATTTCCTTGACGTTCTTTTTTAAATAAAATTAAAAACTTATTTAATATTAGCTACAAATGAAGAAAACATTGTCTCCAGAGTGTATTATTATAATCTATTGGTATCTACTCATCGAATTTGATGCTTTTGGAGCTTTTAATATACACAGTAAGTAAATACAAATTAAAGGCACCTTTGTGAAATTTTTTTTTTTAAACAACCACACTTTTTTCTCATTCACACTCACACTCACTCACAGTCTTTTCTGCAACTTAGGCCATTTAAGACTTTTACGATATCCGTTATAGAGATTAATACACATATTGGGGGTCCAGGCATTCTTATTTAAGCCATCTGGTATCCAATTGGCTTAAATAAAATCATCGGACTGTCTGGGGTCCGAACCCGCGAAGTTTGGTATACGAAGTTAGCATGCTAACCCCTACACCAAGTCCCGAGGGCCTTTGTGAAATTTGCCCTTGTAGAGTTAGTTACACCTCACCCTGATCAAATTTGACAATTTTTTTTTGCATTTTTTTATTAAATTTCTTACAACCGCGAACTCATTTTTAAAATTCTGGTGTGACCGGTTGCACAACACACAACTTTCTCTAACCTTCGGTAATCGAAAGTTATGTTCTGTGATTTTTTTTTTAACACTCACACTTTTTTCTCATTCACACTTACATTCACACAGTCTTTTCGGCAACTCAGGCCATTTCGATATCCGTTATTGATTAATTATATACATTAGGGTGGCCGCAAAAAAACAAAATTTTTTAATTTATTTCGGCGGAACCTCCTAAAAGTTGTCTTTTGGCTAGAAAATGATAATGGAAAATTTTTAACTAAATTGGATAACGTTAACCTGTGCTAACACTTTGCAATTATCATTTTCAAATAAATCAATTTATTACGACCCGACAACAACAATACAATAACAAATACAACAAAACAAAAAGAAAAAAAAAAGAAATGTATGTCCATTAACTATCAATGTATATGCCAAAAGACAACTTTTAGGATATTCGGCCGAAAGAAAGTTTTGCCACTCTAATATACACATTTGGGGTCCAGGCATTCTTATTTAAGCCATTTGTATACCAAATAAAATCATCGGACTCTCCGGGATCCGAACCCGCGTCTTTCGGTATAGAGGGCCAGCAGTCATTACACCAAGCCCGAGGGCTCGCATTTCTTAATTATAAAAAAATATCATTACTATTCCAATCCAGTCCCTGCTTGAGGATATATTTACATTCATAGAATACACAAATGGAAAGAATACATAAATTTACATATTTCTCTATAGCAGCACGCTAACCCCTATACCAAGCCTCAAGGGGTTCTGTCCTTGTCACACCAAATTTTTTGTGTCAAGATATATTTGAATTCAAGATGTAAAATTTATAAACATGAGAAATATTAATATTTTGTTACCATGGCAACCATTTCTTCTATCTTTCCTATGAAATACAAGAGTAAAGTGGTCTTCAGAATATTTCAATGGCAAAATAAGTATACATATTTTAAAAAGAATCTAAAAAATAAATGATTTTTGTAATTTAATCAAAATCTTTCAAGCGAATTTTGAGAAAATCGAAAAAAACTCAAAAAGTACATCAGTAAAGTACTAGTACTCTTTTGCCGATTTTGTTTAAAAGGTTATTTTCACGGTCCAGGAGGGTGCCTAACTTAAATATAAAATTTCAACCTCCTAGCTCAATTCCTTCATGCTTAAAATTGAACACACACAAACACACAGACAGACCATGTCGCGAAAACCGCTTTTTTTGGATTCAGGGGACCTCAAAACGTGAATATACATCAAAATCTCGACATCGGATTTTTGACATGAATCCATTACTATCTCTCTCCATTTCAAGTGATACAGCGGGGGTCGCTCGACCATTTTATAAATAAGTAATTATTTTTCCTAGATTCCTACATAATTTTAGAGTTCAAAAGTGATTTTAAAGATTTTTTTTATCTCTTTTCTTACTTCTACGGCGGCCATTTTTGTTTTGCGAAATCTTTCCGTTTTCTTACCAAAACAATTGGGTTGCAGACGGTTTTTAATGCATATTTCATTAAATATGCACTGGACATAATATTTAGGCTGTTTCTTCCTGATTAAAAAGGTTTTTGTTTCATCACTCTAGAGTTCATAGTTAGTAAGGTGTATAACTCGGAAACTATGAACTCTAGAGTGATGAAACAAAAACCATTTTAATCAGGAAGAAACAGCCTAAATATTATGCCCAGTGCATATTTAATGAAATATGCATTAAAAACCGTCTGCAGCCCAATTGTTTTGGTAAGAAAACGGAAAGATTTCGCAAAACAAAAATGGCCGCCGTAGAAGTAAGAAAAGAGATAAAAAAATTTTAAAATCATTTTTGAACTCAGAAATTAACATGTTATGTAGGAATCTAGGAAAAAAAAATTATTTATTTACAAAATGGTCGAGCGACCAATTATTTTATTTCTGTATCACTTGATATGGATAGACCTTATATTAACATATATAGAGGTAAGAGAAAGTAAAAAAATCCCTTTTTGCCATTGATGATTTCGTTGAATTTTCCTCGTATTTTTTAATTGACTTTTGTTGTTGTTGTTGTATTTATTTGACAAAATCAACCGGATAAATATTGACTCAAAGCTTGAAACTCTTAAATAAAGATTACAAACAAGTCAAGTTTAAATCTTTGACGTAAAAATTTTCTCATTAAGCAACAAAGCATCGGTGATTTCATCGAATAGTTTTTTTGTTCGTTAGTTCTCTCTCTCTCTCTCTCTCTCTCTCCTTTTCTTTTATTTTTAACCCCCCCCCCGTAACTTCTTAAGAGTCGTCGCCGTTTCGGGTTGTTACTCTACTCCTCTTAGGCTTTCTTCTTAGAGAGTATTAAAAGCAAGCAGCCAGTCCAAAGCCCTTAGGGCTTTCTCTTTCCCTTGTTTTTGTCATTGTTACGTAGGCTTGATGTTGTTGTTGTTGTGTGTGTGTGTGTGGGTGTCCCGGTTTGAACGAGAGCGTTAAGGATTTCCGCCGTAAACAACTTGTGTTTGACAATCCTCTCTCTCTCGCTTTGAACAGAGAGGGCGACTCTCTCTCTCTCTATGTATTTATTTAGTTTTATTTATTTATTTTTTCTTAACTCACAGAGGAAAAAAAAAGATAAATAAAGCGAGAAAATAACTTGAAACAAATATATAATATGAGACAGCTAATGTTAATATACATATTATATACCGGTATATAGATTGTATTGGATTCATGTCGAAAATTCGATGTCGAGATTTTGATGGAAATACACGTTTTGAGGTCCCCTGAATCAAAAAAAGTGTTTTTCGCGACATGGTCTGTCTGTGTGTGAACAAAATATCTCAAGAACGGAAAAAGCTAGGAGGTTGAAATTTCATATTTAAGTTAGACACCTCCCTGGGACCGGACACGTAAGCTTTTAATCAAAATCGACCAAAGAGTACTAGTACTTTACTGATGCACTTTTTCAGTTTTTTTCGATTTTCTCTAAATTTGCTCCAACGATTTTTTTTTAAATTCAAAAATCAGTTATTTTTTAGATTCTCTTTAAAATGTATATTCTCATTTTGCCATTGAAATCTTCTGAAGACCACTTTACTCTTGTTCTCCATAGAAAAGATAGGAGAAATGGTTGCCATGGTAACAAAATATAAATATTTTGTCATACTTAAAAATTTTACAAATTCAAATGTTCCGTACTGTCGGGAACTAAATATATGTCGACACAAAAAATCTGGTGTGACAAGCACACAACACAACTTTCGATTATCGAAGGTAAAAGAAAGTTGTGTGCTGTGCCATCATCACACCAGATTTTTTTTTTTAATTTGGCAAAATTGTTAAGTTACATTCCTCTGATGGTGAATTTTTTTAGGGTTCATCTTCTGTTTTTAATCTATAAATTCGTTAAAATAAAAAAATTTCTTCTTTTTCAGATACGTGCCTCATTCCACATCATGATCTTGAGTTGATGTCGTTCACTTCATGGAGCCTTCAATGAAAAAATGTAAGCAGCGTAAACACCTTTTCTTTTTTTTTTTTTGTCTTCTCTCTTTTGTCTTTGTTTGATTAATACCGTATTTGTCGCGCCGTCCGCCTTCGGCAAGCTTTGCAGCTAGTCTCTTTTTCAGCTGCTCTCGTCTTACGTTAATCAAGCAAATTTTTTTCTTACAAATAGTATTATAAATATATAGCCCTATTATACGTATATACCTCCCCTTTAACTAGCCGGGGGCTTCGTCCTCCTGGACCTCCCGCCAGCGGGCTCGGGCCCGCCTGCGGCGGACTCTCGTTTTTTCTTAATTATGAAAAAAAATTATCATTACTCCATTTCAATTCAGTGCCTGCTTGAAGATTTGTTTACATTCATAGAATACACAAATGCAATGAATACATAAATATTTCTCTAAATATTTCCTATGGGAGAAATCGTAACTTTTTGGAATTAATAACTCAAAAATTTATATAAATTTCGGGACCCGAGTATTTTTCCTGAACTCTCCTTAACGTCCTCTAAAATACTGACAAATTTCGTTTCAAAATTCCAACGAGATGAAAGTAATTTTTCTAGAAGGCTACCTTTGACATATAGTCGTTTCATATTTTATACAGCACGCCATCCATGAGATTATGAAAATTTTTTAACTTTTTTTTTTAAGTAGAAAAATCAAATTATAAAGGATGCCCCCCCTCCTTTTCTAACACCCTATTAATTTTCCGTCTTTTAATTATTCTTAATAAAAATTTCAAAATTATTTTTCTCCAAAATGGTGGGGTGCTCGCGGGGTCTTCGCCACTATTTTTTTATTTTTATTTTTACCCTGAATGGAAACTCTAATTTAGTCTGACATTTAATTAATTAACAAGTTGTAATTAAACATCAGGCTCGAATTAATTTAATCTCTCGTACGTTATAAATAATTAACATTAACAAAAAAATCAATTCTCGGAAAAGAGTTAAAAGATTTTTTTTTTTTTTTTTAATAAATAGGTTATGTATAATTATCATATATCAAGTTTAAATATAGAGAGTTCGTCATATTAATGTAAGCAGGTATAATAATATCTCATCTTACGATATTATGTCTCTCTCTATTCGATAGGATGATGTTCTGACAAGAATTTCAATTCTCTAAATACAAAGACGTTGAATATCTTACTCTATTTTAATATAACTAGCTCCGGTGGGCTTCTCGCTTAGATGGGCTTTGTCCCCCCCCCCCCCCTCCCTCCAAATGGTTCTGGCCCGCATGCGGCGGCACACGCCTTTTCTTTCTTTGTCGAAATATCCAAGAGAAAGACAGACAAACAAAAGGCTAGAACACTAATTTAAATGAAATTTTTCACTCTTGATAGAATTCAGAAAAATCTGGTGTGACTTGCGCACAGCACACAACTTTCTCTTACCTTCGGTAATCGAAAGTTGTGTTCTGTGCTTGTCACACCAGATATTTTGTGTCGACATATATTTAGTTTCCGGCAGTACTGTACATTCGAATTTCAATATGTAAAATTTATATGTGAAAATAATTATATTTTGTTACCATAGCAACCATTTCTCCTATCTTTTCTATGGAGTACAAGAGTAAAGTGGTCTTCAGAAGATTTCAATAACAAAATGAGAATATACATTTTAAAGAGCGTCTAAAGAATAATTGATTTTTGAATTTTAATCAAAATCCTTGGAGCGAATTTTGAGAAAATGAAAAATAACTGAAAAAGTACATGAGTAAAGTACTAGTACTCTTTGGTTGATTTTGTTCAAAAGCTTCGTGTCACGTCCCATGGGGGGTGCCTAACTTAAATATAAAATTTCAACCTCCTAGGTCTTTCCCTTCTTGAGATATTTTATTCACACAGACAGACAGACAGTCCATGTCGCGAAAACCACTTTTTTGGATTCTCGGGACCTAAAAACGTAAAGATCCATCAAAATCTCGACATCGAATTTTTGACATGAATCCAATACTTTCTCTCTATATATATATTACATATAGACATAGGTAAGAGAAAGTAATAATCAGCTCCACAAATTCTCAAGTGGGTGGCTCAAAATTTCCAGAATTTGGCCATAGGGAAACATTGGAGTCAATCTGCCTTAAAGCTTATTAATTATAATAATTAAATAATTAAACTTCTCAAATGAAAAATTATAAAATTTCTTATATAATTAAATTTTTTAAATTAATTAAATAGCCAGATATACCTATATATAATAATATTAATTGACTAATTCGAGGTGACTAAAAAATTGTGTGCCTGATTAAGGAAAATCCGCTGTAGGCCAATCATTGTTCAAAGAATACATAAATATCTCCTCTTATACTTTCCGTTGAGAGAAATCGTAAATTCAACGTAATAACTCAAAAAGTTATAGTAATTTCGGGACGAAAATAATTTTGCTAGAAGATCCTCATTAAGTAGTTAGGCCCTATATATAATTTGTTTCGAAATTACGGGAATTCGGGTTCAAAAAGAGCGTGATAGATAGACAAACGAACGTCAGAGTATTACAGTGGCGTATTTTGGGGAGGGGCTGATGGGATGGAATACCCCAAAAATATTTTGCCCCTTCTCTCAGATTTAGGTTAACGGCGCTTGGTTCCCTCATGCATAATATAGTCCAAATAAGATTTGAATTAATTTGAGAGATCTCTACAGTAAATATATATTTTTTTGAAAATAATTTAGTCTTATAAAATTGTTTTCCTCCATTTCTCTCTCTCTCTCTCGTTGATTTCATTTAGTTTCTTTCATGTCCCCGGCCATTAAACACGTATTTTCGTCCTTTCTTCTAACTAGAGACATCGTTCAAAGGGGGGTAAATAAAATTCCCTTTTAAGGCAAAAAAAAAGAAACTATACTCTAGTGGGGATAAGAAGAAACGATGAAAGAGAAGCCAATGGCTGCTGCTGGCTGCTGGCTCCTCTATTGAAAACTGTTTCGTTTTTTTTTTTTTCTTCATTGCTGTCACCGGAGACTGATTTCGTTTCCCAATTGAAGAAAAACGGGAGAAAGAAATCTTTTCCTATTAAGCGAACCAAATGGAATGTACTATTTACAAACAGCGAAATTAATAAATGGAATTTTATTAATTAACTTTTGCTTCGGGGTTTTTTTTTTGTTCTGATAGAGAAAAGAAAATCTGGAGATGCCATGGCATAACACGAAAGCGTGAATGCTCGTATTCCCCTTCTCTTTTCATTCAAATGTTTATAACAAGGGCAGCGAACTAACTTTTATAAATCTTTCACTGAGAATGGCCGGCAAATAATAGAGTCCTTAGGCGTTTTTGAAATTTTTTTATTTAATTGCTCCCAGAATCACAAATATAGGTCATCTCTCGTCATTTATATACTGCGCGTCAATGAAAACGTAATATTTTGTTTCTTCTTCCAAAGACCTGTTCTAATCATGGGCGTAGCCAGACATCTTGTTAGGGGGGCAACCCCTCGTTAGGGCGAAAGGGGGGTAAATAAATGTGTTTGATATATAATACTCCATTTGTCTGTTGCGTTAATTGATGAATAGTGAATAGTAAAAAACAACAGAATGTAGAAAATATCTTTAATTTATTCTTTGGGCTATTTATTTCGTCCAAAGGACATCATCAGTCCAGCTAGAAATAGAGAATTTATAATTTGACAATATATCGATACGAAAGATTAAGATTTTCTTTTTACATATACATACATTATAAGATAATTTATGTAGACCTATATGTAAAAGAAAATCTTAATCTTGCGTATCGATATATTGTCAAATTATAAATTCTCTATTTCAGGCTGGCCTGATGATGTCCTTTGGACGAAATCGATAGCCCAAAGAATAAATTAAAGATATTTTCTACATTCTGTTGTTTTTTTACTATTCACTCACTATTCATCAATTTAAATAAAACTATATTAAAATATTTTTAGAAATTTGGCGTTAATAAAAAAAAATGTAGACATTTTTATTTTTGTTTTATTTAAATTGTAATTATTTATTAAAATGATATGGATTTGTGTTAAATTCACTTAGAAATGTATGAGATATTTCATTAGGGTCCGACCGAAACAAGATTTTCAGCCGAAACCGAAACCGAATATTCGGCCTCAACCAGGGCCGGAACTAGGAGATTTTTTAGGGGGGTCAAAATTTAATTTGCCGCCCCCTTCTTAAAATTTTCCCTGATCTCAAAAATTTTTCTGCAAAAATTTTTTTTTTCCGCGGAACCAAATTTTCCCGTCCGAAAAAATATTTTACCTTTTTTTTAGAGACGCAAAATTTGCCGCCCCCTGATATCTGCCGCCCGGGGCACGTGCACCCACTGCCCCCCCCCCTAGATCCGGCCCTGGCCTCAACTTTAGTTTCGGCCGAAACCGTAACCGAAACCGAAACTTGTATTTCCTATAAAATTTTTTTTTTCATTTCACCTTTTTTTTTTTTTGAATAATTTTTTTTCCCTCCCGTGAAAATCATTTTACCTTTTTTTTTAGGGAGACTAAATTTTTTTTCTCCCTCAACTGCAAATCATTTGACCTTGTTTTTTTTTTTTTTTTTGCATGCGAGTCTCATCCCATTTTTTCAGACTCTGGTTTCGGCCGGCCGAAAGGTTCGGCTACTTTTTGGCCGAAACCGAAACTACGGCCGAAACCATGATTTTTGGCCGAAACTGGCCGAAACCGTAACCGAAACCGAATATTCGGTCGGTTCCTATATTTCATATTAAATGTTTCTTAAATTAGAGTATCATTGAGGTAGATTAGCCCTCGGGCTTGGCGTAGACCTTCTTTACGTCCCTTCCACAGGGCGGGATGTCACAGCAACTCCCTCTCCTCGTAGAGTTGCCTTGGGGCTATGGTGTTGAGATTCAATATTCCAATCCAGTACTTGCTTGAAGATTTGTTTACATTAAATAAATATTTTATTTAATGAAAAATCCCGCACGCCCAGGATTTGAACACGGATCCCCTTTGTAGAGGCCGACATCCTAGCCCACTACACCAAGCCCCCTTAATTTTCTCTATATCTGTAAAACTAGAGCAAATTTGATCGCATTTTTAGAATCAACGCTACCCAAAACCTCATTAATAAATTTAAATACCCCGGCATCAATATCACGTCTATGTATGAAAAATTAAAAAAAAATTCATACGATTACCTAATTACTAAGAAAAGACGTGTGGGGAAGGGGAAGTCGATTAAAAAATTAAAAAAATAAATAAATAATCCAGTTACAAATTGATGACATATATTTCAGACGTTTGTTTATTTATTTGTTCGTTAGATAAAGCTTTTCAAAAAGAAAAAAAAAAATTAAATTCCTATTCCAAAAGAGATAAGCCCATCATCCATCCCATGCATTAATATATTCCTCTTTCTCTTGTATTAATATTATTAATAAATAATTCAGAGGATTGCATTCCTTTCATTTTTCTTTTCCTTTATCTTTAAACTCAAAATATATAGGCCTATTTTTTATTTGTTCTGGATCTCTTAAGAATAATTGTATTAGGAGAAAATTTTATAGAGATAAGTTAGTTCTCTATTTTATATTTTTTTCTCTATACTAGCCGCGTCGCCCCCATGGACCCCTCGGGCCCGCCTGCTGCGGACCCTCGCCTTTTATTCTTTGTTTTTTATAAAAAACATTCACACTTTTTTCTCATTCACACTCACACCCACACACACATTCACAGTCGGCAACTCAGGCCATTTAAGACTTTAGACGATAACCGTTGTAATTAATATATATATATATATATATATATATATATATATATATATATATATATAGGTAGGCACGCTACCTACTACGCCAAACTCGGGGGCGCCTTTTCTTCTTAATAATGAAAAGAAAATTATTATTATTCCATTCAGTGCCTGCTTGAGGATTTATTTACAATCATGAAAAGAATACATAAATATTTCTCTATACATTTCCTATGGGGAAAATCGTAACTTTAAGAATTAATAACTCAAAAAGTTATAAGAATTTCTTATATTTACGATAACGATATACCGGGTGGGCCAATTGTGCGTGGACGGAAGATTGTGGGCTTATTAACGGACCTTTTTAAAATTTGTTGATCGCACATAATGTGGGGCCTTTAGGGCTACAAATTAAAAATATTTTTGTTCCAATTGCACCTCATATACAGGGTGGTCCATATCAAAGTTATATTTTTTTAAATGGAACGCCCTGTATATTATTGCATATTTGGATTCTACGGCCAATTTTAGTGTGAGTTTATGTCATGCAATGTATTCCAAACCAAACCGTTTACCCGCAAATCGGGCTTTAGTGAAAAAACTGCTGTCTGGAAAAAATTGAATATCTCGCGATCCATAAAACTTAGGGAACTGTTCTTTTGGGAGGTTACTAACCATGAAATGTACTAATGTAGGCCAGATGGGGAACCCGGAATTATTCTTATGATGGGAGATATGGCCATGCATATTTGGAAAATTTCAATCATAGATAACTTCATTTTTTCAAATGGAACATGCTACTTTTTTTATGCCATGGGACGTGAAATTCAATTATCTTTCAGCTGATATAAGGTTGTCTATATCTATCTTTGGTAGTTTTCTTTTTATTCCAAAATATCTGATAACGAAAAAAAAAAATTTTTATTATAGACAAAATAATTGAAAAAAAAATCCAAACGCAAAACAAAATCGTAATAAATGGACAAATTATGCTAAATATTCGAAAATGTCTTTTAATTTCCTTTAAAATCATTTATTTGAACTTCCCGAAAAAGAAATTAGGGTTATGTTTAGTTTAGGAGGTGCGCCATCTTGTTGACAAATCATAACCAGAATTTGAGCAAGCGGGACTCCTTTGAGAAGTTCAAATAAATGATTTTAAAGGAAATTAAAAGACATTTTCGAATATTTAGCATAATTTGTCCATTTATTACGATTTTGTTTTGCGTTTAGATTTTTTTTTTCAATTATTTTGTCTATAATAAAAATTTTTTTTTTCGTTATCAGATATTTTGGAATAAAAAGAAAACTACCAAAGATAGATATAGACAACCTTATATCAGCTGAAAGATAATTGAATTTCACGTCCCATGGCATAAAAAAAGTAGCATGTTCCATTTGAAAAAATGAAGTTATCTATGATTGAAATTTTCCAAATTGGCATGGCCATATCTCCCAACATAAGAATAATTCCGGGTTCCCCATCTGGCCTACATTAGTACATTTCATGGTTAGTAACCTCCCAAAAGAACAGTTCCCTAAGTTTTATGGATCGCGAGATATTCAATTTTTTCCAGACAGCAGTTTTTTCACTAAAGCCCGATTTGCGGGTAAACGGTTTGGTTTGGAATACATTGCATGACATAAACTCACACTAAAATTGGCCGTAGAATCCAAATATGCAATAATATACAGGTGGTTCCATTTAAAAAAATATAACTTTGATATGGACCACCCTGTATATGAGGTGTAATTGGAACAAAAATATTTTTAATTTGTAGCCCTAAAGGCCCCACATTATGTGCGATCAACAAATTTTAAAAATGTCCGTTAATAAGCCCACAATCTTCCGTCCACGCACTATTGGCCCACCCGGTATATCGTTATCGTAAAGTCTTATATGGCCTAAGGGAAAAGACTGAATGAGAAAACAGTGTGAATGTTTTTAATAAAAAAAAAATCTGGTGTGACTGGCGCACAAGCACACAACTTTCTTTTACCTTCGATAATCAAAAGTTGTGTTCTGTGCTTGTCACACCAGATTTTATGTTTCGACATATATTTAATTCCCAACACACACAAAGAGAGACCATGTCGCGAAAGCCACTTTTTTTTAGATTCAGGGGACCAGGAATTTCAAATAAAATTTGTATTTGTATATTAAACGAAAAAAAAAATTTTAGGGCGTGGTCTAAATGGCCTCAGATGCCGAAATAGATATAAAATAAGTAAACAATTTTAATTATTTTTCATTTGAGAGATTATAATATTCTAATTTTAAATTTTCATATGAAGAAATAGAACCCATTGTTTTCAAATGGGAATAATTCTCGGTTTGAGAAATTTTGAGCCTCCCATCTGGGAATTTTGAGGCACCTGTTTTTCCTTGCCTCTCCATAACCCTCTCCTTAATGATGCAAAATGCCTGTGTCCAACATATAAATTAGTCATTTTCCTCAACTGGACTAATTCATATCGGTTTCCGGAAACGATTCAATTATAATCCTCTTTCTTTATATCATAAGTGATTTTTTTTTTTTAATCAAATCCATTTAAATAAAACTGACAAGATAGATAACATAGAAAATGATCAAAGGATTGTGCTGCCATGATTTTATTTTTGTTCTCTCTCTTTTTTTTTTTTTTTTTTGAAGTCTCTCTTCAAATTCAAGTAGCGCATCAAATTTATCACGTTCCCTCTGTGTGTGTGCGCGCGCATTGGGCTTATCTTTTTTTTTAATATAGATATTATTTTTGAATTGAAATAATTTATAGAGTAGTATCTATTATTTTTTTATTTTTTATATGATAGAAAGAACTATCTTTTTACAAAACGGAAATGTCTAATAAAATTCTACTTGCTTTAAACAAGAAGAAATTTATAAGAGGTTTCAGTGTTTTTATAATAATCCCCGAGGTAGCCGAGGGCCTAGTACTGTATATAATTCAGGAATGTCCGTCTCTCTGTTTATCAAGCTCATTTTGAAGTTAGTTTCGAAATTACTCTGACAGATAACACTAGTGTTATCCATTAACCAAAAAAAAAAAAAAAAAAAAATAGTCACACAGGGCGAGATTCGAACTCGGGATTCATGTTTACAAAAAATGAACGCTACTAATCTAGACACAATGGCTTTTTGATTTGTTATTGTTAGCAACAGCTTAAGGCATGCAGGCAAAATCTTTAGCATTTTTTTTAGACGAAGTTCTCTCGCTTTAACAGAATGTGTTTTTCATTAAGTACTACACATAAAAAAATTTTCGTTCAAATCGGTGTTATCAAGGCTATGCACTCCCCGTGTAAGACTTTTTAGAGTGGTCAAAAGTGGTTAAAACCACAAAATTTAAATTGTTTGGATAATAAAATATCAATTTGGGACAGGGGTAAATGACCTCCGATGCCGAAAAAGGCCTTAAATTAAATAAAAAAAAAAAAAAATGTATCCTGTCACAAAAAATCTGGTGTGACCAGCACAGAAGACCACTTTCAATGGAAAGTTTCATAACTTTCAACTTTTAATTGAAACTATTAGTCGGCAATTTCTGTAAATATAATTTCTATATGATTTATGTTTTATGTAATCATTAGAGACCGGATTTTAAGCAAAATGCTTATTGCTCAATTTTATAAGCAACCATTAGATATTTAATTTCTATATGAATTCGGAAAAACTAAGTGCATTGAGATTGCATTTTTTATGCTTTTTTGCTTTTTTTGAGTTTTCATGCTTTTTTTTCCCTTTCGTGCTTATTTGAACTTATTTTACGAATATTTATAATTTTTTTTTGTTTTTTTTTTTTATTAAAAAACACACTTTTTTTCCATTCACACACGCATACATCAGTGACGTATATAGGGGAGGGGGGGGGGGGGGGCCCGCCCCCCAAAAAAAAAAATTTTCCAAAAACCCCGCAGTGTGAAAAAATATAACCCTGTAAAAAAATTTTTTTTTCCGCATGGTGAAAAAATTTGGTTCCGCAAAAACAAAATTTTTCGCAGGGCGGGGCGGAATAAATTTAGTTACTTTAAAAAAAAATTTGTATACGCCATTGGTATGAGTAAAAATTGCTTATGAGATGCTTTTTTCAACTTTTATGCTTAACAGTTATTTAACAACTTTTTATGCTTTTTTAAGCACTTTTTTTCCATTTTTTTTTTATGCTTTTTTGTCCGGTCTTTAGTAATCATGTAATTTTCCCGAAATATAAGCAGTGGCCTTTGGCGGGCTTTCCCGTTTGGTAGGGGGCTGCACCTCCTGGACCCCCTTGCTTGCCTATCCGAAATTGGAAGATCTAGGCTCAATTTTGAGAAATTTAATTGTTAAAAAATTTAATTTTACTTTAGAAATAAAAATATTGAACAACTTTAAACAACAAGTAAAATTAACACTGTTGTTATCAGGTTTATTTTGTACCCCCCCCCTCCCCCTTAATGCCTATATATTGCAATAGAATCTAAAATTTGAACTTAATGATTTCGGTCTCTAAACCTTCTCATATCGATTTACAATATTTATAATGCATATGTATGTGTGTGTATGTGTATGTGTGTGTGTTATGTAAATTTCTTTTGAGTTTATGCATAAGTAAGCAACCTGTTCGGTTCCTTCTTACGTAGAATCCATTTTCAAGTAAACTTGTGAGACGTAAACTATATTAAACGATAATTTCCTATGCTATAATGAAAAGGGCCTTTCTAAAGAGAGAGAGGATTTTGTGTGTGAAATATAATAAAATTCACCCCCCCCCCCCCCTCCCATCTCTCTTTACCTAAGCGCACGACCCTCGAAAGGAAACTTAGTGTTTGTAGTGTGTACCAATCCAATCTCTCTCTCTCTCTCTCTCTCTCTCTCTCTCTTCTCAATTAATATGAAAGGCAAAAATAAACTAAAATAAAATTGAAACACATTTGTGTAGAAATTTGAATTATAAATCTGGTGTGACTTGTCGCACAACTTTTTTATTTTCTTCCCCACAAGTAGATAATATTATTATTTTTCTTATAAATGGAATGGTGAAAAAAAATCTGGTGGGACAAGCACAGCACACAACTTTCTCTTAACTTTGGTGTTCTGTGCTTGTCACACCAGATTTTTCGTGTGGACATATATTTAGTTTCCGCCGATATATTAAAATTCTTATAAGTATGTGAAAATATTTATATTTTGTTACCATTGCAACAATTTTTCCTATCTTCTCTATGAAGTTCAAGAGTAAAGTGTGCTTCAATGGCAAAATGAGAATATACATTTTAAAGAGCATCTAAAAAATAATTGATTTTTGAATTGAGGTCATGAGATGCAAAGTGCTCTAAGTGTCATTTCATTAATAGGAGAATTATATTTAAGTACACAAGGTTTTTTGTTTCAATGATATATTAATTTAATATTAACACTTTATGCGCATTCCGACACCATATGTGTTATCTTCAGAAGTGAATTACATATAAATACAGTATGTAATTCACCTCTCACATGTAAATATAAAATTTAAATAGTTGAACTCTTTCATTTTTGCAAAAAAATTAATTTTCATAATTTTTTAATGTCATTAAAAAAATAATAACTTCCTGTTATAATAATCCATTATGAATTTAATTCATTTAATAAAAAACCGCATTGAAAAATTCCTTATAATAGTCTAGGTTTTTTACTTTCTCTTGTCAAATATTAGATGTCGAGATTTTGATGGATCTTCGCGTTTTAAGGTCCCCTGAATCCAAAAAAAGTGGTTTTCGCCATATGATCTGTCTGTGTGTCTGTGAACAAAATATCTCCGGAACTAAAAGGGCTACGAGGTTGAAATTTTATATTTAATTTAGACACCTCCCCAAGTGGTTAAAATAAGCTTTTGGACAAAATAGGCCAAAAAGTACTAGTACTTTACTGATGCACTTTTTCAGTTTTTTTCGATTTTCTCAAAATTCGCTCCAAGGATTTTGTTTAAAATTCAAAAATGAACTATTTTTTAGATGATCTTTAAAAAGTATATCAGTAAAATTTTTCGTGGAAATCGTTTGAAGTACACTTTACTGATGTGGAAGCATTCGTAGCTCAGCGCCATCTATGGTCAAGTTTGAAACTAAAGTGATAAGAGCAACTAAATATATCTCGACGCGAAATCTGGTGCGACCAGTCACACCAGATTTTTTAAAGTACGTTTAGAAAGTCATTCCCGAATTTTTTTTTATTCTGTAAAAGAATATAAAATCAAATTAGTTGTGTTGGAAATTAGAGTTTTTCTAAGAAAGAAAATGAAATCAATGCTCTTAAAACCTCATCAATTAATTAACAAACCCTCTCTCTCTCTTATTTAGAGTACCTTTCCATTCCTTCTCTCTTTAATTAATATTAAATAAATACACGGACCCAAAGATGGGGTTATTATTATTATTATATTCGATGATTTTAATTAAATTTCTTTTCTAATAAACATTCACATACACCTATTGTTTTATTTATTCATTTATTATACTTCCTTTCTCTTTTTATTCTTCTTGCTTTCATCATCTCAATTTCATTTAATTTATTTTTTGAATGGAAATTAAAATAGGATGGGGAGAGGACTCTTGAGGTTATTATTAAAATTCGTTTTAATTTGTTTTTACTTTCTTTTATCTATATATCTTAAAATATATAGAGAGAAAGTATTCGATTCATATCAAATCTCGAGATTTTGACGTTTTTTTAGGTAATATATCAAGAACGAAAAGATCTAGGAGATTAAAATTTTAAGTATAGTTAGGCACTCCCCTGGGACGTGACACGAAGCTTGTGAATAAAATCAGCCAAAGAGTACTAGTACTTTACTGATGTACTTTTTCAGTTTTTTTCGATTTTCTCAAAATTCGCTCTAATGATTTTGATTAAAATTCAAAAATCAATTTAGATGCTCTTTAAAATGTATATTCTCATTTTTCTTTCTCTTACCTATGTATATATGTAATATATATATAGAGAGAAAGTATTGGATTCATGTCAAAAAATTCGATGTCGAGATTTTGATGGATCTTCACGTTTTGAGGTCCCCTGAATCCAAAAAAGTGGTTTTCGCGACATGGTCTGTCCGTCTGTCTGGGTGTGTGTGTGTGTGTGTGTGTGGGTGGGTGTGTGTTCAATTTTAAGCATGAAGGAATTGAGCTAGGAGGTTGAAATTTTATATTTAAGTTAAACACCCTCCGGGACCGACAAAATAAGCTTTTAATCAAAATCGGCCAAAGAGTACTAGTACTTTACTGATGTACTTTTTCAGTTTTTTTCGATTTTCTCAAAATTCGTTCTAACGATTTTGATTAAAATTCAAAAATCAATTAATTTTTAGATGCTCTTTCAAATGTATATTCTCGTTTTGCCCTCAAAATTGTTTGAAGCACACTTTACTCTTGTGCTTCATAGGGAAGATAGGAGAAATGGTTGCCATGGTATCTAAATATAAATATTTTCCCATACTTATAAATTTTACATCTGGCCCGGGCTTGGTGTAGTTGGTAGCCTGTCTACCTTCTATACCGAACGTCGCGGGATCGGACCCAGGCAGTTCGATGATTTTATTTAAGCCATTTGGATACCAAATGGCTTAAATAGAAATGCCTGGACCCCCAATAAATATATATTAATTACAACGGTTATCGTCTAAAGTCTTAAATGGCCTAAGTTGCCGAAAAAACTGTGAATGTGAGTGTGAGTGTGAATGTTAAAAAAAAAAAAATTATATCAACAGGAACAGGTAGATGAAGGCAGCCAGCAAAGAACAAAAACTTTATTTAAATATCGCCGACGTTTCGGGAACGCATCGCTCCCATCTTCAGGACGATAAATTGTTAATGTTGTTTAGATTTATACATTTAGATCATACAAAATTATAATAAAAATTTGCATATACCATTAAATGTATGTTTATTTGTCTCTGAGAATTGTAGTAGGTGCCTGGGCTGAATTTATTGTTGAATGGGCCCGAAACATCAGCACTGACTAATATTAAAAGACTGACCCATTCAACAATAAATTAAGCCCAGGCACCTACTACAATTCTCAGAGACAATTAAACAAACATTTAATGGTATATGCAAATTTTTATTATAATTTTGTATGATCTAAATGTATCAATCTAAACAACATTAACAATTTGTCGTCCTGAAGATGGGAGCGATGCGTTCCCGAAACGTCGACGATATTTAAATAAAGTTTTTGTTCTTTGCTGATTGCCTTCATCTACCTGTTCCTGTTGATTATCACTCGGCCATTAATTTCTTCTTTTCAAAAAATTATATCTTTTTTTTAACCCCCTTTTCAACTACAGAATCCATTTAGGGATTATTTCTTTATTTGTATAATTTTTTAATTAAAAGTACCGAAGGATACCGGGAGGCGTTCTACACGCTGATTGCTCGGGGTCACCAATTCCCGAACTTTCGCCGCGCTCGGCTTCACTTAACCGCAACGATTGTGGTGATTGTTGCTCTTCCCCGTTGCCAGGACCCCCCGAAAATTTTACATCTTGAATTCTATTATATCGGCGGAATATATGATGTGACAAGCACAGAACACAACTTTAATTTACCAAATTTAAGAGAAAGTTTTAAGAAGGCCAAACGGACTATTGTCCAAGCCATATAATTAAGAGAAGAAGAAGAAGAGAAAGTTGTGTGATGTGCCACCATCACACCAGATTTTTTTTCACCATTCCATTTTATAAGAAAAAAATAATAAAATTATCTACTTGTGGCAAGAAAAGAAAAAAAAAATCTACTTTCCCTTTTAGTCTGCGGGTATTTGAGTTTTACACTCCTCCACACACACACACACACACACAATGACAAATAGCTGCTAATTTATTTATCCTTTATCAAAAGCCAAGTCGTTTCCTGATTAGTTGATGGTAGTGGTGGTGGTTTTGGTCTCTATTATTATCACGGCAAAACGGTGCATTTTGTTGTTGTTGTTGTTGTTGGTAAATACGATAGAATTTTTTTTTTATAAGAGCCCCTAGGAGAGAAGAGAGTTGACGAATGCCTTCTTGCTTTGCCGCCAATTGTGCCACCATTTGTCCAAACTCTAAGCGCCGTTAATTTTTCAACCCCCCGCCTTTTATTTATTTATTTTTATTCTTTTCTCCCCCTCTCTCTCGTCTTTTGTGCGATTTTAATTAAATCAATTATTAAAATAATAAGCCATTTAGACTCTAATTGATTCTTGTTATTGAATTACTATGAGTTCTTCAAAGCAAGTTAATTTGAATTCGTTTTTACTTTCTCTTACCTCTATATATCTTAATATATATAAAGAGAAAGTATTGGATTCATGTCACAAATTCGATGTCGAGATTTTGATGGATATACACGTTTTGAGGTCCCCTGAATCCGAAAAAAGGGGGTTTCGTGACATGGTCTGTCTGTCTGTGTGTCTGTCTGTGAACAAAATATCTCAAGAACGAAAAGAGCTAGGAGGTTGAAATTTTTTATTTAAGTTAGGTACCCCCCTGGGCAAGGGCGTCCGCAGGATTTTTTGCAGGGGGGGGCAAGTCACTTCCAGATAAGTTAAAAAAAACGTATTTTGATATTAATAATGTTATACATCTCTTAGTATTTAAAGCTTTCTCACCGCTGCAAGGTGGATGTATACTGTGAAGGGTTTTTGTTTTTTTTTTTTTTTGTTTTATACATTTTTTTGTATTTAATTTTCCAGGGGGGGGGGCAAGTGCCTGGTTGCCCCCCCCTGCGGAGGCCCATGCCCCTGGGACTTGACACGAAGCTTTTGAACAAAATCGGCCCAAAAGTACAAGTACTTTACTGATGTAGTTTTTCAGTTTTTTTCGATTTTCTCAAAATTTTCTCCAACGATTTTGATTAAAATTCAAAAATCAATTATTTTATAGATGCTCTTTAAAATGTATATTCTCATTTTGCCATTGAACTCTTCTGAAGACCACTTTACTTTTTTATTTCATAGGAAAAATGGTTGCCATGGTAACAAACTATAAGTATTTTCGCATACTTATAAATTCTACACAATATATGTAGACAAAAAAATCTGGTGTGACAAGCACAGAACACAACTTTCGATTACCTTCGGTCGCTGTGCGACACCAGATTTTTTTATAGCTGATTGTCCCGTATAATTTCCCTAGGTAAAAAGATCGCTAGATATTTCATTTATTTTCCCAGTGTCGGTCCTGTTTAGGGTCATCGTCAGAGCTATTAACAGAACAATTATAAGGACTCACATACAATCAATCACATTATTATTAATAAATCAATACAAATTGAATTCATATTCACCACTAGGGGTGTTATCATCAATATTAACTCCCATATTTCAACTTTACATCAAGCGCTGGTTTTATTTATTTTACATATATTTTTTAATTTGGTGAGTGGCCCTAAACAGGACCGAAATGTCAGCTCTGAGGGGAAATAAATGAAATTATACTTATCTGCTGTCTCTTTGATTTCTAATTCTACCTACAAAGCAAGTTGCAAATGAAGTTGGACAAATAGAAAGTGACAGACAGACAGACCTTAGCGAATTATATATACCCGGTATATAGATTATTTATTTGCATTCTTAAAACAATAGCCACAATCAGGCAACTCTACGAGGAGATGGAGTTGCTGTGACATTTTGTCCCGTGGAAGGGACGTAAAGAAGGTTTTCTCTAAAGGATGCTTCGAAAGGGATCAATGCCAAGCGAGTCCCTCCTCAAACTAGGACATCCTCCTGGATAAAAGTAACCAGAAATGACTAGCTAGAGACGAAAGTAGGAGGAGGAGTTAGAGATAGGAAATAATGTAACTTCACGGGATGCCTGTGGATGGCTACAGCCAGAGGCCGGTTGTGCTTGAGGTGTGTGTCTTCGGGCACATAAATCCCTAAAAGAATTTCTTAAAAAATACTTTACCCCCGTCTGGGGTTATGACAGGCACATACATAATCAAAAGCCTCTCTCTATTAAATTAGTTCTTATTTTTTTAATAGAAAACACCATGAATAATTTATAATAAAACTCTATAATAAATTTCTCAATTCATCTTGAAAAAGTCAAACAAAGTTTTCATATGAAATCAATCTCAATTTAGGAAAATAATTATATTTTCATTGATAGAAATTGAAGAGATAGCGAGAGAGAGGGAGGGAGGGGGCTTCTGTTTTGTCGGAAGGCGTTACATGCAAGATGAATGATGATGATGATGATTCTCAGAGAGTGACCATTGAAAGGGCCTTCCTTCCTTCTTTCGCTATTGATCATGTTCAATTTAAATAGTTCCCTTCGATCAGGACAGATATAAATCATCTATAATAGCTGACAAGTCTGAGCTGATCCGGAATCCCCTTCAAAACAGAAGAAATAAAAAAAAAGACGTGGGGGGATTAGTAAAAGAGGAAAAGTCCAATGGAAAAGTAATCCCAAGAAACCAAAAGGGAGGGGAGTAAATAGAAAAATAATTAGGCTTATTTGAACTTCTTCAATTCTTGTTTAGGGGGGCTCGCTGGAGTAGCGGGCTAGGGTGTCGGCTTCTACAAAGAAGATCCCTGTTCAAACCCTGGCTGTGCCGAATTTTTTCATTAAATAAAAATAATTATTTAATGTAAACAAACCATCAAGCAGACACTGGATTGGAATATTGGATCTGACCACAATAGCCCCCAGGCTACTCTACGAGCAGAGGGAGCTGCTGTGACATCCCGTTTTGTGGAAGGGACGTAAAGAAGTTTGTCTCTCAGTGATATATTCTTCGAAAGGAGTCGGTGCTGAGGGAGTCCCTCTTCAAACTAGGACATCCTCCCTAGCATAGAAGAGGTTGGATATTAGGAAAATAAGAATTAGTTCACTAGATTGAGACGAAAGCAGAAGGAGAAATTAGATATAGGAAATAAATGTAACTTTACGGAGTGCCGGTAATGGCTACGGCCAAAGCCTAGTCGGGTTTGAGGAGTGTGTCTTCGAGCACGTAAGCACCTTGGACAAATAAACGGAGATCCCGATAGGAATTTCTTTGCTTTTTAAAATGTAGGCTATATCAATATTTTGCCCTTAAAATTGTTTGGGCTCACTTTGTAGTTCATAGGAAATAGTCAAAAAATTATTTTTCTATGGTTTTTAATTTTTAATTTTATTGCCGGAAACTAAAAAAATCTGGTGTGACAGAACACAACTTTCTCTTATTTTAGGAAATTGAAAGTTGTGTTTTGTGCTTGTTACACCAGATTTTTTGTGTCGGTATATATTTAGTTTCCAACAGTACAATACACTTGAATTCTTGGGTGTCTAACTTAAATATAAAAAAATTTCAACGTCCTAGCTCAATTCTTTTATTATTTATTATTACTGTATTATTATTATTTGAAATTCCTATCAGGATCCCCGTTTATTTGCCCGAGATGCTTGCTTACGTGCTCGAAGACACACACCTCAAACCCAACCTGCCTCTGGTCGTAGCCATCTACCGGCACTCCATGAGATTACATTTATTTCCTATCTCTAGCTCCTCCTCCTGGTTCATTTCTAGCTAGTGAACTAATCCTTATTTCTGGTTCCACCCGGTTCCTTTTACCCATCCTCTTCTATGCTAAGAAGAACGTCCTATTCGAGGAGGGACCTCCTTAGCACCGATTCCTTTCGAAAAATGTATCATTGCGAGGGAGCCTTCTTTACGTCCCTTCCACAAGACGGGATGTCACAGTAAAACTCCCTCTCCTCGTAGAGTTGCCAGGGGGGGTTAGATCCTATATTACAATCCAGGGTTTGCTTGAGGATTTGTTTACATTAAATAAATATTTTTATTTAATGAAAAAATCCCGCACGCCCAGGATTTGAACAGGGATCTTCTTTGTAGAAAGCCGACACCCTAGCCGGCTACACCAGCGAACCCCCCCTCTTCATGCTTAAAATTGAAAACAGACACACACACACAAAGACAGATTTCTATCAAAAATTCGACATCTTATTTTTGACATCTCTCTATATTCGTATATACAGTACATTAAGAGAAAGTAAAAATGGCTTTCATTTCACGCAATATTTTGAATATGTTGAAATACAATACGTATTTATTTTATGGTACAATACCTACACACATATATTCTCTGATATAATCATTGCATCTGGTTAAATGCATGCATGCATGCGTAAATTACGACCGCAAAGGCAAAGCACTATCCTGGAGGCTGGAGAACGGGAATTTATATCCAACGTATGGTGATGGCTTTGGCCCTACTAAACCTCTCGTTTGCTCAAATAACACTTTATAGATCGTAATATAAGCAACTAGTAGAGATAGAGAGCGAGACGCCGCCATCTTGGCTAATTAGCAGTAGCAGGAGGGGGCGGAGGGAGGGGGTTAATCGGTTAATAGATGGTATAAGGTCATTATGTATTTTGTGGCTAAGTAGCTTTAGTCGTTGCAAATCAATCATCATGAATGCAACAGATCCTAATATAATGGCGGGGGAGGGGGTGGGGGTGGGGAGTAGCCATGTTTTGATAAAGCCCAGGTGGAGGGTTTATTCATAGGGGGTGGTGGTCGTAAATAAATTCATCACGTCAATTTCCTCTACACCCTCCTACCCTACTCTACCCTTAAAACAAACAACTCAATGGACAATAAATCTAAAACAATGTTGTTGGATTTATTAAAAAAAAAAAAAAATATTTTTATTTATAATGGTTATTTAAAATTCTATTTCTATTTCAATATCATTTTATTATTATTATTTTGAAAATCCTATCGGGTTTGTTTACCCGAGGTGCTTTCGTGTACGAAGACACACACCTCAAACCCAATCGGCCTCTGGCCGTAGCCATCTACCGGTGAGGTTGCATTATTTCCTATCACTAGCTGCTCCTCCTGCTTTCGTCTCTAGCTAGTGAACTAATCCTTATTTCTAGTTCCTTTTATCCAAACTCTTCTGGAGGATGTCCTAATTTGAGGAGGGACTCCCTCAACACTGACTACTTTCGAAGAATGCATCACTGAGAGAGAACCTTCTTTACGTCTCTTCCACAGGACAAGATGTCCCAGCAACTCCCTCTCCTCGTAGAGTTGCCTGGGGGCTATTGTAATGAGATCCAATATTCCAATCCAGTGCCTACTTGAGGATTTGTTTTCATTAAATAAATCTTTTTATTTAATGAAAAATTGCCCTCGGGGCATGGCGTAGAGGTTAGCGTGCTAACCTCGTATACCAAACGTCGCGGGTTCGGACCCCAAGCAGTCCGATGATTTTATTTAAGCCAATTGGATACCAAATGGCTTAAATAAGAATGCCTGGACCCCTATATGTATATTTATCAATAACGGTTATCGTCTAAAGTCTTAAATGGCCTGAGTTGCCGAAAAGACTGTGTGAATGTGTGTGTGAGTGTGAGTGTGAATGAGAAAAAAGTGTGAATGTTTTTTTTTGTAAAAAAAAAAAAAAAAAAAAAAAAAAAAAAAAAAATGAAAAATTCCGCACGCCAAGGATTTGAACAGGGATCTTCTTTGTAGAAGTCGACACCCTAGCTCACTACACCAGCGAGCCCCCTCAATATACCATGGGGAACATAAACATTTGCACCCTGAGCCATTTGAAAGACGCCTACTGTTAGGCAGCCCAATTGACTCACCACTACATATGCACTGTCTGTGTGAATTTACCTGAGTTAGGGTTCTCAGGGTCTTTTAGGATAGACCATAAACCATCCCTTTGGACAATAAATAAATTTTAAATAAAGAATTTGCGAATTCCTCTTCTAGACACCGAAAAAAAACTTAAATTCAATTTTTTGCTTTTAATGTTTGCTTTTGTTTAATTCGAAGGGCCTACAGGGGTTGGAGAAAAACAAAAAAAAACTCAAAATGTGTGTACTTTTTTCAGTATCTCGCTTATATCTCTCAAACTAAGCATATTTTGTGCACTCCCCCCATAATAAATTAGAAAGAGTATAAAATTTGGTTGATAAAACGAATTTTCAGACCAAATATTAACCGAGATTCGGCTGATCAAAGTTTCTTTTTTTTCATTTCGAGATACTTTGGACTTTTTTTCAGTTTTTCGCTTATATCTCGGAAACTAAACATATTTTGTATTTTAATACATAATAAAGTTGTAGAGCATTAAATTTGCTAAGATTGGGTTAATAAATCGAATATTTAGACCCAATATTAACCGAGATACGGCCGATTAAAGTTAGACCAAGTTCCTCGAAATGTAAAACAAATAGAAACTTTGATCGACCATATCTCGGTTAATATTGGGTCGAAATACGCGTTTTAATAACGAAGTTTTAGCAAATTTAATTCTCTACAACTTTGTATTGTATTCTGGCGCACAAAATATGTTTAGTTTATGAGATAGAAAACAAAATAAAAAATGAAAAAGTTCTAAAATTTTGAGGTTTTTGCAACCCCCTCTCCCACTCCCCCCAAGTTAGTACAGGGTCCTCGAGGTCAAAAACTTTGGATAGATCCTAGAGTACCCCCAAATAACCTGAAAAATTTCTACAAGCAAATGGTGGCTCAACACATTATTAATAAATAAATATTTTCTATATGTCCGGTGTTCATATTATTTTGTCTCATAGGCCTAGCGGGGGAGGGGGGGTTTCAAACCTCCCCCAATAGGACCCAAGCCATGACTAGATATTTAAGATATATAATACAAATTAAATTTCATATAGGGTAAGAGAAAGTAAAATATTGATAATTTACTCTAGCTAAAAAAAAAAAAAATAAAAAAAAAAAAAACGATTTATAAATACCCTAAAAAAAATATTTGAAAAAATTTTCTTAGAGTGTTGTGTGCTGTGCGATCAGTCACACCAGATTTTTTTCTTAATAAGAATATTTTAACGCCCGAGATATTATTGTAAAGGTCTATAGATATCGGAGAAATTTTATTAAAAAATTGGAATAGTAGGCGTCTTTCAAATGGCTCAGGGTGCAAGTTTCGTTCAAAATTTGAAATAAGTTAATTTTTTTTCCAAATAACAAGATGAAATTAAAAAAAAGTTTAAATATTGAGATAAAAAAAAAAATGCTACGCTATATTGCTGAAAAGAGGTGGTTTATGGTCTATCCTAAAGGGGCCCTTACACGATCAATCATACTGTCAGTCTGACTGAATCATCCAACCGTCAGTATCTTCATCATTCCAAGTATAATTTTACACGTAGCATTCAGACTACTGGTGGAATAAAGTTCTTTTTAGCTCATTCGACTGTGAGAAGCCACTAATTTTTCTTCTTAACTAAACT
>JAKCPI010014539.1:0-15656 GCA_023213315.1 Euborellia annulipes | reverse complement strand
TTTTCTTTATAGTTTTACCTGCTGCGATTGTCTGCTTGACTCAAGTTGAGACAAAGCATCGCCTTTAGCTGTGCAGAGAGGGGCTTGACATTGCTTCAGGGCCGTCCGTGGTCTCTCCGGCCCGGGATTCCGACAATTTCTATATTTTGGTAAGTGACATTTTATTTTCTAAATTGCTAGAACTCTAAGGGATAGATTCTTACACAATTTTTCTTTTTCAGGTTTGGGGTTCTCCAGTGCAATTGTGATCAGTGTTTAGTGTTCAGTGTTCAGTGTTTAGTGCAATCAACTGGATCAGCTCTACGAGTGCATCGATGGATCAGCTCTACGAGTGGCAAGGAGCTTCGGGCGACCGTCAACCCCTCAGGAGGTGAATATTTTATTTTATTCTCTAAACATAACACTGTTACATACATAAATCCAAAAATATATAAATGATCTTATTCTAATTTCATTTTTTTCTTTTTTGTTACAGATTCGTGAGGGTCAACAGAACAAAGGTATTAAGCATGGTGCAAGAATATTAAAGGGGGTAGATTAGATTAGATTTTATTAGGATGTTGTTTTATTTCAGCTGACCCCAAATAGAATTAGCTCTTTTTTAAAATCAATCAACAATAAATCCTTTTTAAATAGATAATTTGCAGAAATAATCGTTTGAATGAATAAATTAAAAATAAAATAATTTTCACTTTACATTTTAAAATTTTCATTTCTAATTTCTTAATTAAATTTTAATTTCATTAAAAAAGTTTTCAAAAATTTGATATAAATTTTTATAAAAATTTTTTGCTAAATATTTAACTTAATTTTTTTATATTTTATTAAAAATTAGATTAGACTTCCTCCCCACGTGCGTCGGGGGAGGGGATGCCTCTCTCTCCTGCACCGAGGGACATCATCAACTTGGTACCTAGAACTTAAGGTGTGATTTATATTGGAATACAAAAATAAATGTATTCACTTTCCGATCTATAATTTGAAAATTCATTTTCACGCCTTAAATTGTAGTTAAATAGTTTAAATATAGAGGGGAGGAGGGATGCACCATGCCAACGAGAGGGATTTTATTTTGGAACTTGCAGCTAATAGTGGAGAAATCAACGGGAATATTCTTCAATTTATGCCTCTGTTGGAGATTCGTCGTTGTTATTAGCTTCAGGTGCCTTCTCTTGTCTTTAGCTCGTTCGTTTTGTTAGGGTCCCTTGGTTGTATTTGTATTTAGGATCCAACAGAGGGGGTAAAATGAATTATATCTTCCATGATCATAAGGAGATGCGGTCAGATTTGATTGAAGGATTGAGGCCCAGGTTCTCAAGTGTTCTTGTGCTTGCGAAAAGACGCAAAGGGAGTCTGATATGTTTTTGAGGTTGGGTTTGAGGTGACTCTGAGGGTAAACGAGAGTCAAGGAGGGATGTCGTTTTTCCAGGGCTAGCCTGGATGTAAATAACGCATCCCCTAAAGGCCAGGGACAGACCCGAGGGCCCCGCCGATCTGATGGTGGGGACCGGGTATATACAATTGCAATTCGTTCGTATTTCTAATTAGGCTAGGTAGGATCTCTTTAAGCCCCCTGGTCTCTCGTTTACTCGTAATCCAAAAAATCACGTTCATTCTCACTGATATGATTTCTTTAGGCACCCGACTTCGGGTTTTTCGAATTATAAATCACAATTCTTTTTTTGAAATTTCGCATATTCTTTTTGATGCAAATAATAAAAAGAATTGTTCGTGAAGTGCATTATTTTGCTTGAATTATTTCCAAATTTTGTTTTTGTTTTATTTTAAAGAAAAAGAAGTCCTCAAGATTAATTATTACGCGATTTAATAAGTAAGTAAATTTCATATACATAAAAATAAAATGAACAAAACTAATTCAAATTTTATATTTTTCAGATGACGTATTTTCTTGACGTTGGTATCAACTCATCGAATTGTTCTTTTGGATCTTTTAATATACACAGTAAGTAAATACAAATTAAAGGTGGCCCTTTTGGAATTTGCCCTTTGGGGGTTAGGCCCACCACTGTTTATTTGAGCTTGTGAGGGTGGATCAAATTTGACAATTTCTGCTGCATTTTTACTTTCTCTTACCCTATATATGAAATATATAGCTATAGAGAGAAAGTATTTTAAATTTCTTACAAATGCCAACTCATTTTTTACTTTTTAATTTTTTTATATTTTATAAATATCTATTGTGAAGTGACATAAAAAAAAGAAGTCTTCAAGATTAATTTTCAATGCAAAAGTAAGTAAATTTTCGTTAAGTAATGAAATCAAAATATTGAAACTAATTTTTTTTTTTTTAGGCAAATACATTTTGGTGAGGATTGGTGGGCTATGAGCGGAGAAGGAGGCCCAAAAAATAATCTACCGGTTTTCGGATTATAAGTAAATTTCATATACAATAGTTATTAAAATAAAATGAGCTAAACTAATTCAAATTTTATTTTTTTCAGATGACTTGTATTTTCTTGACGTTATTTTTTCATTCTGTTTAATTATTGTAAAAACATCAACGTATTAATATAAATGAAGGAAAGATTTTGGCTTAAGAGCGTATCTCTTGGTGTCAACTCATCAAATTTTGCTGTTTTGGAGCTTTTAATATACACAGTAAGTAAATATAAATTAAAGGCATGTTTTTGAAATTTGCCCTTTTAGAGTTAGCTACACTTTGAACTTGTCAACCTCCTAGCTCAATTCCTTCATGCTAAAAATCGTTACACACACACTGACCAATTTGCGGGACCCACTTTTTTGGACTCAGGGGACCTCAAAACATGTATATCCTTCAAAATCTCGACATCGAATTTTTGACATGATCGCAATACTTTCTCTCTCTATATATTTCATACATAGGGTAAGAGAAAGTAAAAATTTAATGAAAATTTGTCTTTAATGGCCCGGGCCCCTCGGGGCTGAGGTATATCCGGTATTTTTAAAATATTTTATATTTTTCTGTATTGGGGGGGGGGGGTATTCAAAAATGAGTTCCGGCCCCACCCGAAAAAATAAATAGATTTTATCATAGCGGGCAGAGGACTATAATCCCAAGTAGTGACAGACAAATCGTTCCAGGGGCGGATTAATGCAATTTTGTCGGAGTTTTTTTATTTTTAATTTTTTTTTATTTAAGGACTTTGTGGGCATCTATGGCCATTTAGACCCCTTTCCTATTTATTTAAATTGATTGGTAACAAATTCAATTGAAATTAAAGCCATAATTTCTTTAGATTACTAGTTTTTATAACGTTTTGAATTTCTTCTAGGGGGGGGGCGATCGCCATCCTCGCCCCCCCCCCCCTTTAATCCGCCCATGAATCGTTCCACAAATCAATTCTAGTTGTTACAAACGAATGCAAACCTACATTCTTCAATCGGCTTCTGTGACTAAACTAACCCTATTATACAGTGGCGCAACCAGGATTTGCTCCTGGGGGGTTTTCCGGGGGGGGGGCTGATCTCAAATATTTTTCTGTGAATTTTTTTTTTTTTCGCAGAACCGAAGTTTTTTTGCCTTGCGGGGAAATTTTTTCCAGTCCGTAAAAATATTTTACCTTTTTTTTTAGAGACGCTAAATTTTTGCCGCCCCGTGGAACCAAATTTTTCCCCATGTGCCGCCCGCGGAACCAAATTTTTTTCCATGCGCCGCCCGAGGAACATTTCCTCTTTTGCGGAACCGAAATGATTATATTTTTTCTTTTCTATTTGTAATATATATATTTTGATTTTTTTTTTATCTCCTGGGGGGTTAAAACCCTAAACCCCCCCCCCTGGTTGCGCCTATGTATTATAATAATTCCGAAATCTATTTGATTGACATGGGCGTAACTAGAGAATTTGGCTGGGGGAGGGGGCATGGGACCACCTATCCTCCGGTGGGCCTGGAAAGCCCCAATTTTTCTTGGGGCAAAGAGCTTTCTGGGGGGGGACCCCCTCTAGTTACGCTCTTGTTGATTGACCAAAACAATGCGGCTCTCAACCTATTTCTGCTTCACCATTCCGTCGCTAACCACAAGCAGTATCCAAAGAGCTTAGAATTGGGAGAGTGGTGGGGGGTGATAAATCAGGGAGAAGAGTGTCTGCTCACGCTGGGGGATAGAATAAAAAAACAATTATATTAAAATTAAATTGAAATCGCAAAATAAATAAATTTCTTTTTTTGAGACCCCCGCTGTAATATGTATATCTAATTATCGAGCAGAAATATGTTAAAGAATGATATAAAATTATGATTCTTTTAGTTTTTCTTTCCTTAATTATATCTTTATGCCTTTCGTGTTTTTTAATCGCTGACTAAATAAAATATCCATAATATTCAGAAAAAAATTTATTCCGTTCTGAAAAGTGGACCTATAATATGCAAAAGAAAATCTGACTAATTGTGGTTGTTTGAAGTTATATGAGTTTTTTACGGATGGATCGAAAGATTTGGATCAGCAACGTGCAGGGTGTGCTTTCTACCATGTAAATTCAAGTGTCAAGAAGAAGTATAAATTAAGTAGAAAATTTTCCATTTTTAGTGCAGAAGCTTTGGCTCTGTTAAAGGCTTTGGTTTTTATTGACGAGTATATAGCTTCAGAAGACATTTTAATTGTGTGCGATTCATTAAGTCTCTTGACTGCTTTAAAAAATTTCTATAAGAACGGATGTGACAATTACTTAGTTTTTCTTATACTTGATAAAATTGGGAATCTAAATAGAAATATTAAAATAATGTGGTGCCCGAGTCATGTTGGTATTCCGGGCAATGAGGTCGTGGACCAACTTGCTCGGGAGGCCAGTGAGGGGGGTGAGTGTTTGGATATGGGATTGCCCGTCTCGGATGTTGTCTCTATTATTAATAGAGGGATCATCGGAGAGTGGCAAGATTCTTGGAATCTTTCATCCCGTTCCAAGGGCTCTCACTTTTATTCAATTTTGTCTATAATTCCACAAAGGCCGTGGTTTTATGACTGCCATCTTTATAGAAATTTAATTCTTTTAATTACACGTTTACGTTTGGGGCATGTAGCCTCTCCTCAGCGATTACATCTTTTTAACTTAAGGGAACATCCATTCTGTGAATGCGACGGTGTAACTATAGGAGACATTGACCATATCTTTCTGGGTTGCCCATTAAATAAAACTGCTGTAGATCGGCTGTATTTCTCAATTCAAGATAAAGGTCTGTTTCCTTTAAAGATGACAGTCCTATTGCGGTTTTTTAACTGCAATGTGGGGCGGAATGAGATCAGAAGATTTGTAATAAAATTTTTAATTTCATCGCGACTGTTCTTGTGATAACGTGAACAAAAAAAATTGTAGTCTATATTTAAATTTGTTATTCTTCATTGTAATTTCATAGTTTTTAATTTGTAATTTGTATTTATATGTATTTTTAACAGAAACTGGCCAAATGGCTTCATAATGCCGTGGCCATGAAATTAAAAAAAAAAAAGTTATATGAGATTAACTCTTTAAATAAATAAAATCTTTTCTTTCTTAATAAATTATATTCGTTAAGAGAATAAATTGCATAATAATTAATTTGATAAATTATAAATTTTCAATCCCCCGGTCTGGTAACAGACAGAGCAACAGCCATCAAGATCGTTGCAGTCAAGCATGGCGAAACCTCGGGTGGGTGACCCGAGAAACCAGCATGTGGAACCTTCACTAGCAGCCATCGAGACCAATATATAGCCAAGAGGAAAAAATTAAAAAAAAAAAAAAACAAACATAGGCGATGGCAAACATAATTGGTGTAATATTTTATAAAATGAGAAGCATGAGTCATCGTGTCACCTGTGATTTGAAGAAGTAGAAGAAATTGACTGGTGAGAGAAAGAAGACTCGATACACAGCACTCCGCACTCAGCGAACAACTGAAAAAAAAAAAACGAAGACGATGGTAACTTGAGTTGATTTAAAACTATCGATTCTTTAGGTAAGTTTGCGCAAGCGTCAAACGTTACCTTCTATAAATATTATTATAATGAACAACGTCGATAGCTTTGGGAAATTGAAAAAGAAAAAAAAAAAAAATAATGTCGGTTATAAAATTAAATATATGCATTATGGGGATGGCAAGACATAGAGGGACTTAAATCAGTCTGTAGGCCGTAGGGAGACTCCGAGATCGGAGGGAAAGAAACTAAAATCTAATAACCTACTATTAACATGTAAGACTAGCGTAACACTTCGGCAACAATGAGTTTGATATTAATAAATAGAAATGAATTAAGACTAATAAGTAGTTTTGTAACCATGGGCGTAACTGGTGTATTTGGCCTGGGGGGCCATGGGACCAGCCATCCTCGGGGGGCCTGGAAGGATTGTCTCAATTTTTCTTGGGGTGAGAAGCTTTCTGCCCCCCCCCCCCCCAGGACCCCCTAGTTACGCCCATGCTTGTAACAGTGTTGTATGTTGCCTTCTCAAGGGGATTTTTCAATAAATGTCTCAGTTTTTAAATTTATGTTTATTATGACTGATTAATATACAAGGTCTGATACTTCGGAGGTTGAGAGAGAGAATGATCTCGCCCGGGAGTGGGGGGTGGCCTTTTATGCCTTCTTCCAGACAGTAATCCCCCATTCCCAGGGGATCAGACACACGTGTAACGATTCCAATTGCAGAATTTGCGCTTTTCTGTGGGAATCTTTACATGTGTGTCTTGTTCTAGAAATATATCAAATTTTGCCATCGAATGAGTTTAAAAATAGAGCTTTAGATTCCAAATATCAAATTTTGTATCTCTCTCTCTCTCTCTCTGTTCTTTTAGCTTCACAACAACAGTTCATTGTTCTTTAAAGAAGATAGGCAGGGTTGAAGCCGATTTATTTAGCCTCTGTAAATTTACGACAGAATATATCTCGCCTGTTTTTATAAAAAAATATACATGTGCACATATTTGTGTCTCAACAACAATGACAACTTTGTACCTAATTAGTTTATAAGCCTACAAGGACTGAGGATGTCCGAAACGTCTCTTTTTCGGCATTTGGCATCTAAATTGCTCTCTTTCATTCCATAACATCAGCAGTAACTTCTCTTCAACTTACTTAAGATAAAATTTTTAATGAAAATATTTATTTTTCAAAAGCCGAGTCCAGAAAATATCAAGAGCTACAAGTCTACCGCACTTGACCCATCGAATAATTTTTATTTTGGGCAAATATTTATGTTTATTCATTTTCGGCTTGAAATCTATTAAAATTTTATAAAAGAATGTTTTTAAGAAAAAAAAATATTTTTTTAAATATCATTGTAACAACATTGTCTCTCTGTAACTCATATTGTTAATATTTTCAGCCCCTGATGAAGGATTGTTGTAATGAAAATAATTAATATACGGAAAATAAAACTCACCCAATTGATTTTTATTTAATGCCAAAATCTGAGCAATTCACCCACCCCTAAGAAATCTATTTATTTATCTCGCCTTATCAGGCAGATCTCATGCAGATTAGAATTGTATGAAAGTGAGGAAATCAGTCAATGATAAAGAAAAATTAAATTTAGCCTTTTTTATTTATTGATACATATACTGTATATATACAGTATTTTAAACATTTGTTTTTATTTAAAATTATATTCATATATAAATGAGATATTATCGAATTTCTCTATTAGATTGTGATTCAAAAAAACCGCAAGTTATTAAAGGTCTAGAGCAGTGGTTCCCAACCGGTGTGCCCCGGCACCCAAGGGTGCCGCGAGTTATTTAGATAAAAAAATTAAGCTTTGCCAAAAAAAGGTTAAATGATTTTCACGCAAGGGAAAAAAATTTGCCCCAGAGCGGAAAAAATTTCGTTTTGATAGGGAAAAAAAGAAGGGTGCCGCTAGTGTGTAATATTATTCCCAAAGCACCTTTGGGGTGCCGTGGACCTCAAAAGGTTGGGAAACGCTGGTCTAGAGAAAGAGAGAAAATCGAATTTCTTATTCAAGAAAAAAAAATCTTATAAATAAAAAAGGAGATATTTTATCGATATTATATTTTAGAAAAAATATAAAAATGTCATTGGCATGTTTGATGTTCTCCCCTATAAAAAAAAAAACGTTGATAGCTATAAGGACTAAGGATTTCTTTCTTCTTTTTGACCTTTATATATTTTTTTACTTTCAGTGAATTATTTTTACTTTACTTTATAATATTAATACATTAATACATTTTTTAGTTTCTACAAAATATATACATTTATTTCATAAAATAATTATAATATAGATACTATATTTGTAAAATATAAAATTTTTTGTTAAATTCTCTTAGCTGGCTAGAAAGTGAATGAATGATCTTTGAATATAAATAAGGATAAAGGAAACATCGAATCTAATGGGAGTAAAATTGATGAATAGTAATTTAAATTAATATTATCTTAATATATATAAAAAAAAAATTCAGAAATATAAATTTAGTTAATAAAAGAAATGCGATTTTGTCATATCTTATAAAAGACGTCCTCTGCATTCTGAGCTTCCGCAATGGCAATAAAGGACCTTCCCGGGGACACTTCCAATGTCATAATTATAATCCCAGGTGAGTTCAGAGCCTGCTTTAATATAATATGCAGCAAAGAAGGCAACCCACGGAAACCTGAGGTCGTGGGTGTCGACGAATACATTTTGAACGAACACATTTGGAGAACACGAATGCTGGAAAGTCAAACAAACGTAATATTAATCCAAACATACAGAGAGGAATATCAGTTCAAAATTTCTTTTCCCCCCAACCTTGTCTTGTTCAAGGAGAAGAGTTGGCCTTTTAAGGAATCACAAATGTTTTCTTCAGTAACAGTCTAAGTAGTTTTCAATAACTTGTTGTAAAATAACGGAAGCTGGGAAGCTACGAGAAGCGAGGTTGGAATTTTGCAGATGAG
Source organism: Euborellia annulipes (assembly GCA_023213315.1). Lineage (NCBI taxonomy): Eukaryota > Metazoa > Arthropoda > Insecta > Dermaptera > Anisolabididae > Euborellia > Euborellia annulipes. The sequence goes on along the minus strand of JAKCPI010014539.1, from coordinate 6,792 downwards.
ATGTGTCTGAATATTTTTTCTTTTTTGCAGGATCAAATATGTAAATAAATTACTGTATTCAGTTTCGAAACTTTTTTTTTTCTTATCTGCAAAATTCCAAACTTCATCTTGTAACTTAATTTATTCTACGAAGTATCAACCATTTATTTCCAAGAGTGGCATAGCAGGGGAGAATATTTATATTTTGTTACCATGGCAACCATTTCTCCTATCTTTCCTATGAAGTACAAGAGTAAAATGTGCTTTGAGAACGAAACGAGAATATACATTTGAAAGACCATAGTAAAAGATTTTTGAATTTTAATCAAAACCGTTAGAGCGAATTTTGAGAAAATCGAAAAAAAAAAACACTGTAGTAAAGTACTAGTACTCTTTGACTAATTGTGTTCAAAAGCTTATTTTCACGCTCCCGGAGGGTGTTTAACTCATATATAAAATTTCAAGCTCTAGCTCTTTTCGTTCTTGAGTAATTTTGTTCACAGACACACAGATAGACAGACCATGTCGCTAAAACCACTTTTTTGGACTCAGGGGACCTCAAAACGTAATATATCCATCAAAATCTCGACATCAAATTTTTGATATGAATCCAATACTTTCTCTCTATATATATTAACATATATAGGTAAGAGAAAGTAAAAGTGAATTATTTTTTTTGTAAAAAGTTTGTAAAAAATTGTAACTAGAACACAAAACCCAAGAGAGGGAAGGAAGTCAAATAAATAAATATTGAAATTGTGAAGAATGGAGGAAGTGCGATGCCCCGAAGATGGGTGGAATGAAGAATCCGAAACGCCAGCATAGGAAATAAGAAACTTTTTCTTTGAACTCGTTTATATATACTACAGCTATAATATGGTTGGTGGTCTACTTCCAACATTTTCAACTTTAAAGCAAAGGATATAAAAAGGAAAAATATTATAATGAATTCTTACGTTTAAGTATCGGCCAATGTTGCCATGTGTTTTGGCATCCATAATATAACAATATTCATCTATCCCAAAATATTCTCGAGTTGATCGTCTGGGTTCTTTAGATCTTTTCTTTTTAACTTTTGCAACTAAAAATAATAATGAAAAATAATTTTTAACTTTTTTATAAAAGACAAAAAGTTTTCTTACCAGTATTAGTGCTGCTCTTTAATTTTTTATCGCTATTGGGTTCTTCAACGTCGCTTTCATAGCCTTCTTTCAAACGTTCCACGACTTCTATATAATCTAATTCAGCGAGATATTCATCACCAAAATCTTGTCCATTCTGAAAAATAATAATTAACGCGTTTTGTTTTAATACAAAAATATAAATATAGAAGGAACCGGAGAATAAAACCAGCAGCTAGTGGACGCCTCTCACATCAATTTAATTTGTAAATATTTCGACGGGCATCACGCCTGGCCGTCATCAGTACAAAAAAAATGATTTTTTCGGAGGGCCCGAGGCACATATGTTAAAAATATTTTCTTAGAAATTCAGAGAAGCGAGGAGGGACTAATGCCAGCACGAGCGAGCGTTTGTATATATGTATATGGTCCAGCAAAAACGCTCGCTCGTGCTGGCATTAGTCCCCCGCTTCTCTGAATTTCTAAGAAAATATTTTTAACATATTGGTTGACACGGGCCCTCCTAAAAATCATTTTTTTTTTGTACTGATGACGGCCAGGCGTGATGCCGGTCGAAATATTTACAAATTAAATTGAAGTGAGAGGCGTCCATTAGCTGCTGCTTTTATTCTCCGGTTCCTTCTATATTTATAAGATCCAACAAAAGTTCTAATCGTAATCAAAAATATAAATATTTTTCTCCTTATTTACCACATTGACTTTGTTGGCCTCTTCTTCTGTTAGGAGTTTTCCCGCATAAATACAAATAAAAGCCCCTTGCGGGATATCATTGAGGCATCGAATGCCCCATCCTTTCGAATGTGTCTTGAACACTTGCAATTTCATTTGCAGCGGTTGCTGAGCGACACGATTCAAACAAGTTCGTGAGCATTTACACCTATCAAGATAATTTTTCATTATAATAAATAAAGTAGTTAGTTAACATGATTTTATAATGTAAATCTTTACCTCGAATTGCATTCGTAAATTCCCGTAAAGACGGGCTCTGCGAGTCGTTTGTAATGATAACCAACATGGACATCTGAATCGTCCCCTTTCATAAAATTCGCACCTTGAATTGTGAGTTGCCAACACGAACATTTTGTTTTATCCTGAAAAAATAAAAAGTTATTAAAAAAAAACCTTTTCTTGGATAGAATTAAGATTCCATTCTTCTGTAAATTGACAAGATGTCTGGGTCACGTCGTTTTTGTAGTAAAATAATTATATAAATGTGTCCCCCAGAATGATCGCCACGCCCTTGCCCCCCGTGAGAGTCGACAACGTGACAATTGATTACTCTGAGCGTGTCAAGGATCTGGGGATCACCATCAATAGGACGCTCACTTGGGCAGATCACGTCACCCAGATTTGCCGACGAGTATATGGGGCCTTATTTTCACTGAGGCGTCTTGCGAGCTTAACACCTGAGTGGATGCGCATAAGATTGGCCAGGGCCTTAATACTCCCTCACTTCCTCTAGGGTGATGTGGTTTTTTTAACGCGGATTCTTCATCATTTAGAAGACTAAGTGTGGCCCTCAACGCGTGTGTGAGGTATATTTACAATCTGGGGCCAAGGGATCATGTCTCTCACCGGGTTAGGGACTTTCTGGGAATGGACCTGCGGGCGTTTGTGAGGTATAGATACGTGTTATTCCTCTTTAAAATCACCAGTACGACACTTCAGCGCTATCTGTTTAATTCGCTCATACCGGGACCGTCTGAGGGGACTCTCACCCTCTCCTGCCCTATTCATAGATCTGGAACAATGTCCCGGTCATTTGTCGTAACAGCCAGCAGGCTTTGGAATAGCCTCCCTGTCGAGATCCGGAGATGCACCAGTTACTTCAGTTTTCGCCGAGCCGCCCGTGCCCACCTTATAGCTCAATCCTGATAGCGATTCTTGATTGTCCGACACCTGCCGGGTTTTAAGTAGAAAGTCAAATTAGCCTTTAGACTAGCTGTCGATGGCGATGCTCAATATTTTGACATTTTTTGCAATTACTTTTTGTTACTATATATACATTTCTATTCTTATAAACTTGTACACTAAGAGGGGTCGAAGGCCCTATGTACATTTTTAAAAATAAATGAAAATGAAATAATATAATCCAATGTATATCGGTTAAAATATAAATATTGATTTTTTTTTATTGCTACACTTTCTCATTAAATATTTCATATCAAAGAAAGAGAAAGTAATATATATCTAGTGTAAAATGATTAAAAATAAATTATAGCGTATCCTGAAATTAAAAATTTAAGTTATAGAGAGCTAAGAGATATTATTATAAATTACCTGACAGTCGTCAGTACAATCACAGCCAACGAGAAAATTATCATCCAAATTCAAATTAACTCCTTTTGTAGGTCTTCGTTGAGTTGAATAATATAAATATTCTGGATAATTATGATCAATTACATTAACACATTGCACAGGTACATTTTCAGATCCATAAGATAAATCCTACAATTTGATTAATTGTTATTTAAATAATAAAAAATAAATAAATAAATTTTCTACTTACTGGGGTTTCAAAAAGACAATGTTCAATGATATATTCATCAGTACAATTTACCCAATGATCAAAATCGAAATAATCAACAGACAATTTACTTTTCACGAGGCTCAGGTAATAATGCATTTCTCCCATATTGCGAAGGACGCGTCCGCATGGTGCGCGATACATCACCAGCCGGCGACCTTTGAATTTGCCAATCAATCTAGAATAAAATTAGCAAAACCATTTGATTCAATTTTTTTAATATAGGTATATAGAGTATATACCTGTCAAATCCAGAATTTAATGGGAAACATAATGGATTTATTCCTCTAAGTTCTTTTGGATCCACATGGACTTCTTTGATACACTCAGAGCCACATCTATGGGCCTTAAATATTTTCGGTCGATGCGTTTTACTTAATTCAATTGTCTAAAATTAGAATGAATAATTAGTAATTTAATTTAAAAATGAAATTAAATAAAAATTGAAATGTGTACGTCTATTTTTCCCATATCAAGAACTCGTGAGTTATTTTTATCTGGATATCTGGATGGACAATATTTGCTTCTCGAAACGCTCTTTTTGGCGACGGCTCGATTAGCATCGGACATTTTATAATCGTCAGAAGCTGAAGAAACAAAAGAAAATTAAATTAATCTTTAATTTCGGCCTATTATTATAATCATATTTTAAAGGAAAATATTTACTTGAAGAATCGTTTCCTCGAGAATCATCTCCTCTGGTATATTCGATATATGGCATATTTTGCTAAAAAAGAAAAAAATTGTTAATTGTATTTGTATTTGAATAATAAAAAAAATTAACACAAACAGGTCTATTATCTAAGCAAAAAACTTCAACTTTTAACATCCGAAATCAACAAAAGCTTTAACGCCAAAGCGTTAACATTTAGTCAATAGTGTTAAAAATTAATGTCATGTCCAGGGGGTGCCTTTAATATTTTAACGCCGTATTTAATGCATCAAAATGGCGTCTTTAACCTAAAAAGTAAGGTTATGATTTTGACAGTTTTGAGATAAAAGGAACATGTTAACGTCGCTGTTGAAACTTGATTTAGAGAATAACATTTTTTAACGCTGATGTGTCAGATAGGCCTACTAGTTTGAGAATAATAATCAAGCGAGGGGTGTAAAAACACGAACAAGCAGAAAACATAGCTATCTTCACATGGATCGTTAACACCTGGTGCTAAAAAGTAAAATGTTAACGTCACTGTTAAAACTTGGTTTAGAGAATAGCATTTTTTAACGCTGATGTGTCAGATAGGCCTACTAGTTTGAGAATAATAATCAAGCGAGGGGTGTAAAAACACGAACAAGCAGAAAACATAGCTATCTTCACATGGATCGTTAACACCTGGTGCTAAAAGTAAAATGTTAACGTCACTGTTAAAACTTGGTTTAGAGAATAGCATTTTTTAACCCTGATGTTATTACTTTACTTTTTAACACCCAATTTATGATGTAAAATTTTAACGTCTGTTTTTAGAGAATAGTTAGTGGTAAGATAATTTTTTTTTTTTATTTTATTTTATTTTACCTTTCGAAGTCCATAACTCCGATGACGAGGAAATTTACGAGTTTGATCTTGACGACTAGCTGCATGATTTAATTCCGCAAAAAGTGGGCCAAGCCGAGTAGAACCGCGATAGATCCACTCAGTTCTAGAATCGGCATCAAAAAGCATTTTTGCTAAAGAACAATCGACTTCTACAACACGAGCAATCCACCATTTTCCTAAAAAAAATTTTCTATATAAACAAAGTGTAGAATTTCCATCAAGTGGAGGAATTTGACCATCTAAACATAATATTTAGGATATTACAACAAAAATAAATCTTGCTTCTACATGTCATTTAGTTTTTATTGAAAAATTTCATTTTGGCTTTATTTGCAAAACTCGTTGCTTGCACTGGAGGTGATTCCATCACACTGGGATGGCGCAAGAGCTCTAGGAGCAGCAAGCCCGACGACCGCCAAGCAGTAATATATCGATTGTAAAAGGCCGTAGATTCATATCGACTTAAAAGAATATATAAATTGCGTAAAATTTGTATTAATGGGGAGATCGTCTACTCTAGCATATTTTATAAGAATGTGCGGTGATTTTCAAAATATCCGAAACTTGTAGTGAAGATGATTCCACACACTGGGATCGAAATATCTACAAAATAGAGTGATAATACGCGAATTATATTTTTTCTAGCCGAATGTTTATATTAAAATTAAACTTGCTTATAGCCATCTACAACCGACTTATTACTAATTAGACGCTAAGTTTGATTGCGTCCGGCTTGCGTCTAGGCAGGGTACTTTGCCCTCTGAGGCCCTCTTAGTCGCTATATCGGCGTCGGGCTTTGTCTTATAAATAAATTCCAAGGATTAAACACCTCAAAAAAAAAAAAAAAAATTTCTCTTGTAATGCCGGATTCTTACGGACCAAAACTCCCTTCTGGTGCGTGATTTGTTAAAATTTATTTAGAAAATTTAACAGACATTTTAATTTTCTTAAAATTTCATGTTAGTAGTTTTTGAGATAGTTATAGTTTTTTAGAATTCCGCATATATTGGTGATACTGCTGTGATTTTCGTTACGAAAAAATATTCAATGCACTCATTTGAATGATGGATGCTCTACCATCTCAGAAAAATTTTCATAACTCTAGATCTTACAAGGGAGGGCACGACCTTGGGATTTCATTTTGGGATGAAACTTCGGGTGATGATTGTAGACCGTTAGGGGGGTTTACCCCTTGAAATAGTAACGCGCAACGCTCAATAGATACGGAGAAAATGGCGTTTAAAAAATTCAAAGTCCGCTTATATACTAGTTAGGCTTTTTATATGACAATGGCGACAATAGTCTAGTAGGTAGCGTGTCTACCTACCAAATGGGCGCTTGGGGTTCGAATCTCGCCTGGACTTAATTTTTTTTTTATTAAATTATTTATTTTATTGTTTTTACAATTAAATAAATTTATTATTTAATATTATAGATTATTTATTAATAGAGAAATTTTTGTGAACGTAAATGATGTTTGTTTTCCAACTGATCTTTTAAAAAATAATTCATTGTTCTTGTAAAAATTATTCCGCTTTAATTAATTGTGCTAGATGCCGAAAAAATTTTTTGTTTTAAATGTTTTTATGATGATTATCATTCAG
>JAKCPI010014538.1:0-34753 GCA_023213315.1 Euborellia annulipes | reverse complement strand
TTCAACCCTTTATCTAATCCTAATAAATAAAATCATTAACAATGCTATCGCCTTCCGCGAGCTTCGCGTCTAGTCAGAAAAAAATTAAAACCCTGAAAAACCTCCCTGGATCCCCCTTTGGGTTACATGGTATAATTTTCTAGAATGAGTCTTCAGTGGTTTCTTAACTTTATGTTACAACGCCTCTCTTAAAAATAGCTCATCGTATGACCCCCCCCCCCCACACACACACACATTTAATAAAATAATACAAAAACAAAAATTTTTAATACTAAAAAATATAAATTTATATAAAAATATTTTTTTTTATTTTGAGAAAATCGAAAAAACCTGAAAAAGTACTTCAATAAATCAAAATCTCGACATAGAATTTTTGACATGATCGCAATACTTTCTTATATATTGATAGGTAAGAGAAAGCAAAAACATATAATTCTTAAAAAATATTCCATTCAGTTGAATTTTTTTTTTTTTTTTTGGCAGACAGGTGTAATCTATATACGACCGTATATAAATTATTTATATATTGATACAATCAATAGTTTTTGATCGATTTCCTTTCAGTTAGTCAAATTATAATCAATTATAATTAATAATGTTTATCAGCCTAAAAATATAATTATTAAGTTTTAAGAATGTTATTAAATTATCTCTAGTCTCTACTGACAAGAGTTTTCGAGTTAATCGGTGTAAAATATGAATTACTTAAATGCTTCACGTTTTTTATATATTTTTCTAAAATATTTAGGATTTAATTACAAATTTTTAGATTGTGATTTTAAAAGTTCTTTTATAGTTTTTCATTTTAATAATTTATTCTTTTTGATTTCGAATGTCACTATCTTAATTTATATGATTGATAATACGAAAATAATTCATGATTTGAGTGAATATATGATTATGATTTCGGATTGGATTTTTTATCTCTCGGGATTAATCTTATTTTTTACTTCGCTGTTTTTTTCTCGTCAAAAATTACAATTGCTATCAACTATTAATGAATTATCAATCAATTATCAACCGCTTCAAAAATATTCCAGAACCGCTATATGTATAATAATAATTTATATTATATTTGAAATAATAGCTATCTGTTTTCATTTTTGGTCTTTAAAAAAAATAGTTCGTGCTTGGACGGTTTTAAATGAAATGTTATTTTATTTTGACGAAACTAGACTGTCTTTATACTACATCGAATACATGAATTTCGTTCTAGGCATATATTATAATATAAAAGTAATAAATGATGAAATTTCTTTGAACTTAAATAATGTAAAATCAATAAAGAATACACAACGAAAATATTTGCAAATTATGAATGCGGTATGAAAAAGTCTTTAAAATATCGATATTTTTTTTTTATAGATTATCAATTTAAATTAAAAAAAAATGATATACGGAAGGTATTGCTGGGTAATTGGTAGAAAAAAAACGCATTTTTGTTACGATATCCCGTTATTTTCTCCCAATTCACCTCCGTAAGCCGCGTTAAAGAACTTCGTTCCAATATATTTTTATATTCGCTTAGGAGAAATAATTAGAATTTTTCAATAATAATCCCTTTGATTATACAAGTGGTAAAGAAAAATTAATTAAAATCCCTCGATTGTTAAATTTGCCTGTCAGATAGGCAACCAGCGATATTCAATAACAAGATGTAGCGGTGAAGTAAATTTGAAATTTATCCTCAATTTCATTTCTCTTTGTCAGGAGAATTTTGTGTTCTCAAGATTTCTGCTATTGAGCGATTGTCTCTATTATAGAAGATCTTAAGATAAATCATTTTTAATAAACATTTAACTGTATAAAATGAATTCAATGAACCGTTACAAGTCCCTTTAATTTTCCTTTTAATACCCAGCTGACTTTCCAAAGTCCAATCAGAAAAATTGAATAATTTAAAAAAATTTTAAAAGCCTTTTAAATTTATTAAATTTGAATTTTTGAAGGTTGATTTGACGACAAATATCTTTGATATCCCTAATCTCGTTCTTTATCTATCATCTACCACCTGGATTATATGCGCACTTTATTTATTTTTTATTGTACCTCGAATTCCTTATTCTTTACGATTTAATGCTTTTAATTGGTTTCTTATGATGATTTTGCGATTGATAACCATTGTATTACCTTCAATTCAAGCTTCGTCAGAGGTAATTATTCAAATTTTAGATATATAGCACAATTTTTTTTTTGGATTAAACTATTATAATAGAGGGATGGAGATATCAGCCAAATTGGAATGCTCTAGATCAGTGGTTCCCAACCTTTTTTGACCCATCGCCCCTTTCTGGAGGTTGACTAACACCTATCGCCCCCCTTTACATTTTCATTGTATGCCTAATTTTAATTTGAAGTAAAGTGTAAATAATAAAGCAGTTTTATTATTTTAAACAATTTTATTACCGTAGGCCTATATACAGGGCCGCAGACAGGGTTGACGGGCCCCGGGGCTACTTAGTAATACGCCCCCCCCAAAAAAAAAAAAAAACTTAAAGTTTTCTTTTTTTAGTATTTAAAAGGCTATTGTGGCCTTCGTGCCAACACTTTTTTACAGTTTTTGACACAACTTTTGAAATAGTTATAGGTATATACATAGCTTACAATATTTATTTAAATAAAGTTATATAAATTTTTTTCAAAATGTCCTAAACAAAGAGTTACAAAGTTTTAATTTATCGAGGCCAAAGTCGGACAGAGAATTTCCGGGGGAATCTGGGGGTATGGAAAATTTTTTGAAAATTACCCACTGAAATCTACGTTTTTAGCTATCCTGAGTCGTGAAAAAGATCAAACTTGATTTGAGCTTAAAGGGCCCGGGCCCCTGAGGAAAAAAAATTCAAGAAAATGATTTTTTTTTAATTGAAATTTAAGATTTGAGCTAAAAGTGACGTTTCAATTCTAGATTGGAATTATCTTCGGACTATTTTATTTTTATGATAATATTTTGTCCTCTTCTATCCTGACCATCCTGTAAATAGATTTTTCTCTTTGATTTTTATTTTTTTAAATTTTAGTAAACTAATAATTTTTCTCCCTTCGAATACTCATCGCCCCCCATTCGCCCCCCGCTTATTTATCGCCCCCCTGAAAACCCAAATCGCCCCCAGGTTGGGAACCACTGCTCTAGATTCGATAAAATTCATTCAAAATTATCAGAGATGATATATTCTAAAGGTAAGAAGGGATAATTCGCAAGAAGAATGCAGCCAAATTTAATTTAATTTAATAAAAATTCTTATTCACCGTGCTAACGTTTCGGTTCAAGTTATTGCTATAATAGTTCAAACATGTATTGTATAAAAACATAAAGACAAAATCACAGGTTTGATATAATTAATTTAATATGTTTTTTCAGTATGCATTTGTAAAACAAAATATCGTATGATTTTATTATTTTTCCATGTTTGTAGCTCCGAAGATGGTTCAAACCCAAAACGAAACGTTAGTACCTGATTAAGAATTTTTATTAAATTAAATTTGGCTGGATTCTCTTTTCGAATTATTGCTATAACAATATCATCAATTAGAACAATATATTTTTGTAGGAATCAAATAAATTTTATTATTGACTTGTTTCAATCACATGTGCGCTTTGCAATATATGTATAATTTCTAATAACTGAAGATGGCCAAATAAATTCAGGTCGAAACGTCTTATTCTGGGAGTTTTATTTTGACATCGAGCATTCAAATTTGGCTGATATCTCCATTGTAATCACATCACAGTCGTTGTGCAATGAAACTAACTATTCATAAGATTCTCTTTAAAGTCAAATTTATTTTATCTCTAGAAATAATTTTTAATAATTAATAATTCAAAAAATCTTTTCATATTATTAAAAATTACGAGTGTTTAAATAGTCTATGCAGAAGATTGATATTGGTAATAGAGAGTGTAGTACTTAGGAAACTGCAGTTTCCCAAAGCGGATTGAATTATATTTATTTACGTCAAGATTGTACTTACATATTATGGGGTAAATATCATAATAAAAAGATCCAGGCGATATTGTGAATTATATTTTCTTCGTAGTGAAATGATTTTTCGGTCTATTGGGGGTCTAGGCATTTCTATTTAAGCCATTTGGTATCCAAATAGCTTAAATAAATTCATTGGACTGCCTGGGGTCCGAACCCGCGACGTTCGGTATAGAAGGTAGGCACGCTACCAACTACATCAAGCCCGTGGGTCTTTTGATGATGTTTAATATGGGTATCAACTTTCTTTTACTTATATATGATTATATAGAGAAAGTATTGGTTTTATGTCAAAAATTCGATGTCGAGATTTTGATGGATCCCCTGAATCCAAAAAAGTGGTTTTCGCGACATGGTCTGTCTGTGAATAAAATATCTCAAGAACGGCTAGGGAGTTGAAAATTTATATTTAAGTTAGACACGTAGCTTTTGAACAAAATCGACCAAAGAATACTAGTACTCTACTGATGCACTTTTTCAGTTTTTTTTTTCGATTTTCTCAAAATTCGCTCAAACGAAAAAATTAAAATTCAAAAATCAATTATTTTTTAGATAAATCTCTGACTATTTATCTAAAAAATATATTCTTCTTTTGGCGTCGTCACTGATTAGTATCGTTATTATTTATTTTCCTATTCACTATCAGTGGCGTAGTTTTTTTTTTTTTTTTTTTTTTTTTTTTTTTCGGAATGGGTGCATAAGGTCCGAAGACCTATAATGACCAATAGTCACATGCAGCCAGGAAGAAAATAAAAACAAAAGGAAAAGCATAAAGGGGAAACTCAACTGTGGGAACTGAGAAGATGCCTGTTGAGGTTAGACTTGAAAGTCTGAAGATTGTAGGTTTTGGGGAAGATAGACGCAGGGAGCTTGTTCCAATCACGGGAGGTCATGGGGACAAAGGAAGAATGAAATTGTTTTGTTCTGTTAGTCGTGATCTGAACAGCATAGGGATGCTGGGAAGATGCCTCTCTTGTGTTCCGTGAATATGTTGCATTGGGTGGGATAATTGATTTTAATTCGGTAGAGCATTGACCATGGTAATACCTGTAGAAGAGAGATAGTGAAGATACTCTTCTGTGAGCTTAACTCGCGCCCGGGACATAATATCTTTTTAGCGCCCCCCCCTCCAATCGAAAACCATATAATATTATATGTAAAATATACAAAATTATTATGGAGGCGGTATAATTCGCCGAAAGCAAAATCTCCCCTAAAACAAACTCGCCAAAAATCCGGAAAGTTCCAAAATAAAATATTTTTAAAAATCTGGTGTGACAAGCACAGCACAGTACCTTTGGTAAGGGAAAGTTGTCTGCTGTGCTACAGTCACACCAGATTTTTTAAAATATTTTATTTTGGAACTTTTCGGATTTTCGGCCATTTTTTTTCGGCGAGATTTTTTTCGTCGACTTTGTTTTCGGCAAAAAAATTTTCAGCGAGTTTGTTTTCGGCGAGATTTTGCTTAGGGCGAGAAAATTTTCGGCGAGTTTTTCTTTTTGGCGATTTTTTTTTCGACGAGATTTTGCTTTCGGCTAGAAAATTTTCGGTGCGTTTTTTTTCGGCATAAATTATTATATTACACTGGCACTACATTTAAAATATATTTTCGTGAAATCAATTATAATAAAAATAAAAATTATCCAGCAATTTTTTTGTTTTTCGGACCATTTGGCGCCCCTTTGTGAGTGGCGCCCGGGGCATCATGACCCCCCTTGCCCCCCCCCCCCCCCCTCGCTACGCCACTGTTCACTATAATATTTAATTTAATGGATGTGGCTTAAAGAAAATCATTAAGTGGAAACTCTTTAAATTAAAGGGTGGTGGGGGGCGAGAGGCCATGGGGGGAGAGTAGAGTGGCATTAATACGAATATATTAATTAATTATTTTCTGTGAATTAATCAAATTACTCTCTATTAAGTAATTATTACTTTGCATAATAGAGTTTTGTAAAAACCGGAAAATTTCGATAACCGGCTTTTCTGTTTTTTCAAAGTAGAAAATCGGTAAATCGGACTGCTTACTTAATAAGTATGAGAGAACAATGTTATTATACATGTATTGTGTTCCTTTGACTAATTCCGGAATCTTAGTATAATAGTAATAGACTGAAGATGGGAAAATAAATTTTTCCTGAAACGTTGAAAAATCGGAAGCTTTTATTTTTTGCTGTCCCTGCTCCTTTTCCTGCTATACAAATGTACAGTCATGGTTTAACTAATTTAAAGTGCTAAAGTTGATTATGAAAATGGCCCATTAATATTTTATCGATTTCTTTCGTTTGTCAAATTACTATCTACCCATTATCATTATTAGAGTATTGCTACTTTTCAACATAGGTCTATAATATGTTATTGTATTCATTTGCTTTCGTTGTAAAATGAATTATTTAAATTCATCTTATTTTTTATATATTTTTCTAAAATATTTCGGATTGAATTACAACTTCTCTGATCACTCTGATTTTAAAAGTTCTCTTTTAGTTTTTCATTTAAATAATTTATTATGCTTTATTTCGAACATTTCTCTAATATTATATTTTATTAATCAATTGAAAGTGCCTCAAAATTTACAAAACTACATATTATTAATATCGGATTTTATTTTTTTCATATGTGCATTAATTTTACAGTTTAAAATGTATATGCTTTCTAATAAAAGAAATCATTTGATTTCTTTACTTAATAATAAAACTATCAATTATCAGCCAATTCGTAAATATTACATTGTTGGTGTGTTGATTGTAATAATTTGGGGCTTTTTAGATTTGTTAACATTTTTATTTTTTTTATCTTTTAAAACTCTTGGTCATTTTTGGATAATTTTAAGTCAATTATTTTATGATATTCACGAAATTAAATTATCTTTTTACTACATCGAATACATGACTATTGTTCTAGGCATCTATTATAATTTTAAAGTTTTTAATGATGGTATTAATATTGAATTAAATAGTGAAAAATCAATTAAGAGAGCGAAGAAAAAATATGTAGACATTTTTGAAGTGGTAGGAAGAATTTTTTATATTATAATTAAAAACATCAAGACAATTATAATAAAATTTGAGTTAGGGGTAATGAAAAAATAAAATGAAAAATATGTTCTTATTCCCGACTTTTTGTATATATGCACATCTTCAAATCTTAAAATTCGAGTGTTAGTTCTGAAGCAGTGCCGGCGCTAGCTTATTTTCAGTGGGGGGGGGGGGGGGGGGGGAGGGGGGCAAACTTATCAACAGGGGGGGGGGGGCAGTCAATAAATTTATAAGCTACATCAACAGAGAAACAAAAAATATGGTGTGACTCGTGACACCAGATTTGTGTCGACCTTAGAAACCGACAGAAATTTCTGATTCGGTCAGTTTCGCCAAAAATCAGCCGAAACTTCGCCCTGCCCGAAACCTGAGTTTGAAAAGAAGGGATGATATGATGCTCATATACTAAAAAAAATCGTCGAGTGGGATTCGCACTTGAAAAAAAAAGGTTTAATGATTTTCGCAAGAGGGAAAAATTTGTATAGGAAATTTTAAGAAAAAGTTTAAAACAAGTTTCGATTTCGGTCACAGTTTCTGTCGAAACTAAAATTGAAGCCAAAATTCTTGTTTCGGCCGAACTCTAGCCGACAATAGGCCTATATTTAGTTTCTATCAGTACGGAACATTTTTTTTTTTTTTTAAACATTCACACTTTTTTCTCTTTCACACTCATACACACATTCACACAGTCTTTTCGGCAACTTAGGCCATTTAAGACTTTGGAGATAACCGTTAATTATTAATATATCTATTGGGGGTCCAGAAATTTCTTCTTTAAGCCAAATCTTGCCTGGGGTCCAAACCCGCGACGTTTGGTCTACGAAATTAGGACACTAACCCCTACACCAAGCCCCGAGGGCGTATGGAACATTAGAATTCAAGATGTAAAATTTATAAACATGAGAAAGTGTTACTATGGCAACCATTTCTCCTAACTTTCCTATAAAATACAAGAGAAAAGTGTGCTTCAAAAGATTCCAAGGGCAAAAGAAAAATATACATTTTAAAGAGGATCTAAAAAATGTCACACCACCAGCACTGAACTTTACTGAATGTCGTAAATATTTTCAGTTTTGGTTGGCATGCTTCCTCACTATCTCCTGAGAAATATGAAAGCCCAGAAATTTTTCTGAAAGATGCGCATAATTTCTCAAAATCAGTATCAATTTCTTCTGAATCACTTGAGCTTAATTCATAGTTAGTGGATTTGCACCTGTACTTGAAGAAAAATTTTTTTTTGATTGGGGCTCAATAAAGTTTTTTTTTTAAATTTAGGTCTTTTTTGGTTTCGAAGGCCATTAAGAACCCGTCTCTATTTATTTCAATTCGATTGGTAAAGTTCAGATATTTTTCTTTTCGATGACATTTTAATGGCACAAAGAAAGATATTTACTTGACAAAATTAAATTACATTTTTTTAAGGAAAAGTGAATAATTTTAGAAATTTTTTTATTTGGTTTTCGAGCTGATTGGGGGGGGCATCCAGGGGGGGCAGAGGTCCTTGCCGGGGGGCGCATGCCCCCCTAGCCCCCGTAGCGCCGTGACTGTTCTGAAGCTGCATACATACAAAACGCCGGCTATAAGACATTTTATTTTATTTTCTCATAGGCGGTCCTTCAGGTCTCTAATTCAATTTTGTTTTAGAAGTTGTTACAAATTGAATTTCACTTAGACTGATCTATTATTGATTATTTAAAAATATTTTACGAGATTCATTCATTTAAATAAGATATTATCAATAATATTCAATAAATTTTTCGATACGGGTTTAATAAGTCACAATTTTTATGTTTATTTGTTGGTGATTCAAAAATTCCTTGTCTTCTGGGAATCCCAGGGATATTCTTTGGAGCTTCCTATGGCCTAGTCCTAGTTAGACCCTGGCCTAGTTACAAAAGTAATAATAATAACTCCTGATAGGCTGGAAATCCCCGGGACCATAGGAAATTTGGCCCGCCAACAAATAAACACAAAAATTGCTAAAAAAATTTTTTGTTTTAAATTGAGATTCTAAAACAGATTTATTTATATTATTAATATATAATAATAATTGTAAATTCAGAGGTATGTATTCTTTTTAAAAAAATTTAAATTTTTTAAGGTTGATAAGGCTACAAATATTTTTGAACTACCAAATCTGTTGCTCTGTCTATTAACAACTATTTGGATAATATGTTCTCTTTACTTTGTATTTATTGTTCCTTATGTTCCTCTTTATATACGAATTGATCTTACTAATTGGTTCTTTCTAATGACTTTTCGAATGGTATTCGTTTTGTTCCCATCAGTTCAAACTTGTTCAGAGGTGATTATTAATTACAAACAATCTCTCATTTACCCAAACACAAAAATGATTAAATGTAAAAAAAAAAAATATTTTCTAATCTAGTACTACTTAAATATAATATTTTATAGACTGAAGAAGTAGATGTTTGCAAAGGGCAGGTCAAGGCAGTCCAATAGTAGAGAAATAAAAAGAAAAATGTGTGATTTATATATTTATTTTCTCAAATTTGTTGTTGTTCAGCAAAATCTCATATATATCATAAATAAATATATAAATCATATACTGTATATATTTTTGATTTTATTTCTCTACTATTGGACTGCCTTGACCTGCCCTTTGCAAATATATAATATTTTATTTATTTATTTAATTGCACTGTCGTAGCCAGAGGGCTGAGAGTTCAAACCCCTCTTTTTCCATCTCCATGAATTTCAATAAAAAAACTAAATAAATAGAAATATAACTTATTAGAAAAAAATTAAAATTTTAAAGGAAATTATAAAAAAAAAAATATTTTATATTCTTTAAGATTTATTCGTTAACCGTCTAAACCTCCACCTCCCGCCCTCCCCTCCATCACCTGGCTACAACTCTGACACACTATTTGGATTCTTAGGTCTAATAATCACTTAAAAACTACAAAAAATCGAAGTTGAGAATATATGGGCTCTCTGTCGAGAATATTTATCAATTTTCAACAATAAAAAAAAAATTCAAAATAAGTAAACAAAGTAAAATTTTTTGTTGCAGGCAAACCGGACTGGTGCCCTCGTGCATAAACTCTTACTAACCTCTAAAGATCCCGATATAAGAGAAGAGGTTGGTTATTTTATTTATTTTATTGTATTTTTAATATGTAAATATTCTAAATTATTTATTTTTCAGCTTCAAATATTTTCACTTCAACTTTTACATAGAAAAGTACAATTCACTGCGTGTGGGTTTTTTACTATTGATTTTACTCTTCTAACATCGGTAATAATTTATTTTTTTATTTTACTAATATTGTCTAATTTATTATAAAATATAATTCAATAAATAATTAATTAAATTAGTAATAAAGTAGGTGTAGTAATAAATGAGTAGGTCCTAAAAAAGTAGAAACTAAAAAAAATCTCAGGAATATTATTATTAGTATAATTATTATATTTAAAATTAAAATAATTTTATTACATTAATGTTAGCTATGTGATCTCGGCTTTAGGTTAAAATACAAAACAGACATCGCATGCGGTGATCATTCGGAGGTAATGGCGTAACGAGGGATGGGGAGCTTGATTGGACAAAAAAGTTCGGGCAAAAAAGCAGCAACTTTAGGGGGATTTATAATTAGTCTAATAATATTTAAAACAAATTTTAAAAAATCTTAGCTTAAGTATAAAATTTGAGCAACCAGAGATTTTTCGTTTTTGTGTTGTTTTGTTAACCCACTTTTGTTGATATTTCACTTGAAATTCATTAAATTTATTGTGAAAAAAACTCAAATTCAAGCTAAATGGGAAAAGACCCTTTTAATGGCAATTTTAAGAAAAGCAATAAAACGCATTTAAAAGCAATAAAATCTCTTTCTTAGAAATTTTTATAAATATTTAGAGATTTTAAGAGGAATTGATCTCCAGAGATTTTTTCACAATAAATTTAATGAATTTCAAGTGAATTATTAAAAATAGGGGATTCTCTAAATAACTCAAAAACTTACTCAAATTTTATAATTATGCTAACAGTAAGTACCCATTTTGTAGCTCTCTCGTGAAATTTGAATAAAATCGGTCAAAGAGAACTAATAGTTTACTAATGTATTTTTTTTTTTATGTTCTCAAAATTAATTCTCCGGCATATTATAATAAATTTTTTTTTAATTTCAAAAAACTATTTTTATAATAATTAAAATTAAAAAAAAATAAATTTTTATAGATAATATAAAAAAATTGTGATTAAACACGGTAGCGTAGCCAGGAATTGGGTATTTGTTTGGGAGGGGGGGAAAACAAAAGTCAAGAGTAACACCTTTCTCCCCCCACCTCAAAACACTTTTTATAATGTTTCAACTAGAGCCCCGGTTATTAGTTTAAATTTAGTCGTCTCTGAACGGCATAGAGTCTACTTTTTTCTCTCTCCTGGGGAGGGAGGTAGGTGTTAAACCTTCTGGTTACGCCACTGGTCGGAGGGAGTGTGAGAATTTTATTGAACAAATCTTTGTGAATAATTAATGAAAATTTATTTTATTTATTTTCCAGATGATTGGAGCAGTGACTACATATCTGGTTATTTTACTTCAATTTCAACTGGCAGCAAAACCACCGACTTAATTAAATTTTTAGAAAATTTCAAA
Organism: Euborellia annulipes; assembly: GCA_023213315.1. Taxonomy (NCBI): domain Eukaryota; kingdom Metazoa; phylum Arthropoda; class Insecta; order Dermaptera; family Anisolabididae; genus Euborellia; species Euborellia annulipes. Next base: position 23,119 of record JAKCPI010014538.1, on the reverse strand, counting down.
AATACTATTTTTATAATAATTAAAATTAAAAAAAAAATTATTTTTATAATATAAGCAATTATTAAATAAATTAATTATTCACCGAAATGTTTTAGTCAAAACTTCTTTCATAATCTAAAGCAGGGGTGGGCAAATACTTTTAAGCGCCGGCCAAAATGAAATTTTCAAAATGTCTCCCGGGCCGCAGGACTATACCGCGTACGCTTTCCACACCCGAATGTTTTGGGTGGAGTTTTTCCCTGCCCAAGAAGTTTTTTTAGGCAAAAACACTCTAAGTATCATTTTAAAGCATTTGGACAAAGAAATTTGACAGTTAATAATAGATAATAGTAATAATAAATTGTCTTACTTGGGTGTACATGCGAACAATTTGTGCCCAGTAAAATATGTCACGTAATTTTTAAAGAAATATGATCCATTATATTAAATTAATGGTCATTAAATAAATCAGTTAATGAAAGATTATAATCGAACAGACCTAGTATGTTGCGTACATAAAAGTAGTGATATGGTTACGGCTCTTCGAAATTATAATACTCTATTATTTATATATTTGATTATTTATACTGTTGATTTCAACAAAATCGCATAAAAGGGATTTTTCAACGGGCCGGATAAAGTAAGCAAAAGGGCCGGATCCGGCCCGCGGGCCGGCTTTTGCCCACCCCTGATCTAAAGAGTAATTAAAAGAAATAACAAACAATAAAATAAAATAGTACTGTGGTTGCCAACAGGGAAAATAACACTCCTCTTTGGAGATACTAAGAGAGAGTGCTAATGGGCCAAGGCAAACTTAGGGAGTGTTAAGACCAAATATACAATTGATATTTTTTCAAAAATTAAAATTATGTACACAAACTTTTTCAATATTATTTTTATAATTTTTTAAGAACATTTTTTTTTAATAATAGAATTAATTGTACCACCCTTCATAAATTTGCATTAAATTCATTCTTTAAAATTAATATTACAACTTGAAAAACGGCGCCTCAGTTGAGCTTCGCCCCCTCCGCCCTCAAAGGCTAGTTACGCCGCTGAAGAATAAATAATAAATACTTTAGAGCTTAAAAAAAATATAATAATAATTCATAAAGAGATAATTATCTTATATTCATTTAAGGTGAAAACTAAACATTAATTTATAACACTACAAAACTAAAAATTTGACAGATCTGACACAGGGTACAATAATTTTAAAAAATTGAAATTTACATGTACCTATGGGAAACGACGACCCAATCGAAAACACTCACCACCTTACCTCCGAGACACACCCGACCCTGAACAAGCCTCCACCCCCCCCCCCCCCATTTCTCTAATCTTTCATCTTTCATTTTAATTGTTCAAATAATTATAATATTTATAACTGAATAGTAAATTTCTGAGGGCCAATTAATAAGTAGATAGATTATTTCTGATAATTTTTAATGATATTAAAATCTGAAATAGATATAAAAATTGAATTATTAATCAAGCAAAGGAACGAATCATTTCAATAATAAAATTAAGTTTACGATAAACAATTTAATAAATCATTTTTTTTATTTCTTAATTAAGGATATAAAAAAATAATTGGATTTATAAAGTAAATAATTTTTCAGCCGGTGATTTAGAATTGTAAATTATAAATTCATTTATGCTTGTTTGAAAAGTAGCCAACCCAAATGATCAATTTGTTAGTAGCTTTTTGGATTAATTAATATTAAAGCAGAGTTATTATCAGGGCCGCAGACAGGGAGGGGCAAGGAGGGTTATACACCCGGAGACCGGGCCCTTTGCGCTCCAACTTAAAATTCTAATAAAAAATAATTTTCATGGATAAAATTTCAATAAAAAAAAATCATTTTCTTGAAATTTTTTTCCTAAGGGGCCCGGCCCGGGCCTGGGCCCCTTTAATCTAATTCACACCACAAAAGCTTTAATATTAAAATACAAAAATATTTACAATATGTAAGCCGATTTTTGTAAATATTTTTGTATTTTAATTGTATTTTATATTGAATTTTATTATCTTTGTATAGTTGCTGCACTCTAATGATAATAGTGAATTATTTCTATATAATAATGGCAAAAATTATCCTAAACTCAAGGCTAATAAATACAATAATTATCATACAAGCTTTCGTATTCTTTCAATAGATGGTGAGCCAGTCAATTTTCTTACTCGTCTAAAACCCGTTTCAATGAGTTTAATCAAAGGAATAGTCAGCTAACTTGCTTCATTCTAGTCAGAGTGTTTTATATAATACTGTTTTAGATAAGTTTAATTAGATAATCTTTTTTTCTTTAAATCTACCAAGTGAGTATTTTTATTTTTATAAAGAAAATTTTGGTTGGTTTTTAAATTAACGCAGGAAATAGGGGGGGGGGCATTAGACATATACTACAGTTTTGTTCGCACAAGAAAAATTTTAATTTAAATCAGCCTAATAGAATATTTAATATAGAAGAGATAATTAAAAAACTGATAAGTAGTAATAGTAAGAGTAACAAAATAATAATAAATAAATATTAAATCAAAGTAGTCGTGGAACGAAAAACTATTTAAGGGTTTAGAGAATTTTTTTCCCGATTTCGTGATTAATTAGATGGTAAATAAAGGTAAAAACGAGACTAGCCCAAGGGGCTTGGAGTAGTTGGTAGCGTGCCTACCTTCTATACCGAACGTCTCGGGTTCGGACCCCAGGCAGTCCGATAATTTTATTTAAGGCATTTGGATACCAAATGACTTAAATAAAAAATGCCTGGACCTCCCAATTGATATATTAAACATACTGATTATCGTAAAAAGTCTTAAATGGCCTCAGTTGCCGAAAAGACTGTGTGAATGTGAGTGTGAATGAGAAAAAAGTGTGAATGTTTAAAAAAAAAAAAAAAAAAAAAAAAAAAAACGAGACTAGGGTTGCCGCCTTTTTTTGTAATTGGTGATTAAAGGTAAGAAAAAAAAGTACATAGTGTTAAAATGAAGTATCAATTATTTTTATATTATATTTAAAAACATATTTTTTACCGTAAGTTTTATCAAATTATTATCTCGTAAAGTATAGAGTATAATTACTCGAAATAACGTACAATACTTTATTATAAAGTAGGGGTGGCATCCCTAAACGAGACAGTTGAAGTGGCGTTTGAAGTGAAAGGGGTCAGCACGAAAGAACTAGTTCGATTAACTTGTATTCACAAGATATGAACCCATGAGTGTGTGATTTATATGAAAAGTTATAAAATAAACTTGATATCGTTTATTTGTTTATGATGTAACAAAATAAAAAAATTTTGTTTTGTCCATTTTATTTTTTGATAAGTATAGTAGACCCAAGACTTTGATTTTTTAGATTTTTCAATTTCTTTATGCAAAAAAAATTTTTTTTATTTTTTTTTTTTTTAAAGACATTCAACGTTCTTTTTCAATATTTTTAATGCTCTTGACCTGTGGCTCAGAAGAAAAGCATTAGCATTCAGTTCTAAAGTTCGCATCCCGTCCCAGGCGAGAAAATTTCTTTCATTTGAATTAGTTACCGATCAACTAAGTTTAAGTAACTTCTTAAGGGTAAAATATAAGAGAGAATTTACTTGATGTAATAATTAAAAAAAAAAAAAAAAAAAATTTTATTTTAAGGAAATTCGTCACAATGTCTTTTAATTTGCCCGATTTTCCACCTGGTCCTTTGGATGTTTATCGACAGCGAGCTTCATTTGATTGGAAAAAATTAAAACTTTGTCTTGATAATGAATCGACATTAAAATTGAAGGTAAATTTTTTTTTTAAGTCCAAATGGAAAAGTTAATTGAAAAATTATTCGAGATGGTCATTTGGCAATCCAGCCTAGCTTCCCAGGCGACCAAATACAAACTAATTTCTGCAAACTTAAAGGGGCCCTTACACGATCAATCATACTGTCAGTCTGACAGAATCAGTCCAACCGTCAGTATTTTCTTCATTCAAGTATAATTTTACACGTAGCATTCAGACTACCAGTCAGAATAAAGTTCTTTTTAGCTCATTCGACTGTGGGAAGCCACTAATTTTTCTTCTTAACTAAACTAACTTTGTTCCCTGCCACTAAGCAACAATAAAAAAACAAAAAGAAAACGGGCATCAGTCTTCAGTCTTGCCCATACACGTTCAGTCAAAACACCAATCAGCTCAAATACTGTCAGTATGATTGATCGTGTAAGGGCCCCTTAACATTTATTACAAACTTGAAGAGAATAAAAAGTTATATAATAGAGTACAGATTCCAGATTTAGTATTATTATTAGTTATTAAAAGAAAAAATATATCACCATAGCCAAAAAAAAATAAATAAGAAAAAATTTTAAAAGAAAGACTCTAATTCATTAGAGTAAAGGATTAGCTTGTCATAGAGTTGGATTAGTGAGAATAAAGAATCAAACTGGTCCGCCACACGCCTTGATTTATGAGGGTATCCATACCCTACCCCCTGGCTAGGGTAACTCGTGGTCGCCATCCACGTACTCACAAATTGTGAGCCCCTGAGTGAAAAAAAGCTTTAAATTCTATTCAAAAAAGTAAAAAAAAAATTATAATTCTCCTATTATAAAAAAAGATGATTCTGGTATGTATAGGCCTAATTCAGAATTTTTGAAAATTTTATTTATCACTTAGATATTAAAAAAAAAAATATATATTTTAACCATTTTTTTTTAAGTATGATATTTGGAAAAAGATGGAAAAAGAGCCAATATTCCACCGTAATCACGAAACTCCATCGTTAGATGAAATTCGTCGCCTAACAGTTTTGAGGAATTCAAAAATACAAGATTTTCAACTGGAGAACAGTGATCTTGTGCCACAAATGGAATTAAAGGTTCTCAAGCTGATATTTATATTTTTTTTATTAGAAAATAAACAATTTTTCTGTTTTTCACAGATTAAAGAAATAATGGAGGCAATTTTCGCTTATGACCCATCGACTGCATTACACTATGTTATAAACATTGGGTTTTTTGGAAGTACAATAAGTAATCTTGGTACTGCTAAACATGAAGTTTTCATAAAGCTAGTAAATGAAAGAAAAGTAAGTAATTAATAATCTTTTAGTAGGGAATAAAAATTTGAATTAATTTTTTTTTTTTTTTTTTAGATATATGGGGCATTTGCACTGACTGAGATAGCTCATGGAAGTAACGCCAAACAGCTTCGTACTACAGCGACCTTTGACCCTTCAACAAGGCAATTTATCCTAAACACGCCAGATTTCGAATCGGCCAAATGCTGGATTGGAAATCTTGGTACGTCAATGGAGTGAATTATTTAAAAAAAAAATTAGAAAACTGCTTTTATTTAAAAACAATTATTAGATTAATTAAGAAAAAAAAAAATAGGGGAAAATAACTTTGCGTATACATTTTATATTTAGCCTATAACAAAAAAAATAAAAATAAAAATGTGATCTGAAACTTAACAATACTTTCATATATAGGGTAAAAGAAAGTAAAAAAATATCAATAATTTCAATTAGTTCACAACCCTTTTATTTTTTTGCGATAAATTTTCAAAAAAGTTATTTTTTCTCTTTTTTACTTTTTAAATAAAAACTTACCAAAATCATTATGCCTTTTGAATATTTCTATGTATAATATGTTATAAAATTTTTGTATTAATTATTTATTAAAAATATAAATACTGTACACTCGAATCGGAGCAAGTGCACAGTACTTGAGAACGGCTGCAGAATAAGCAGTCGAAACGTTGTACAGTATTTATATTTTTAATAAATAATTAATAACAAAAATGTGGTCTATAACTAAAAATCTCCCTAATAATAATAATTCAAACCACAAAAGCTTTAATAACCACATTATCAGATACACATTAATAGAATAGAATCTGTGCAAAAGAGATTCTCTCATTTTATTAATAGAAAATTTCCTAACTTCACTCTGACTCAATTATCTCTAGAAAAGAGGAGAACATATTTTGATTTTTTGTTTTTATATAAAATTATTAATAATTGTATTGATGCATCTCATATATTGGAGAGATTTGGATTCAGAGTCCCTAGCAGAGAAACTAGGAGTAACGATTTGTTCACATTATGGCAATGTAGAACAAATGCATCCATGTTTTCGCCCATTAATAGGATTTGTATTACTTATAACAATTTTGATAGGGATCATGACCTTCCGGATCTGTTCAGCTGCTCTTTGGATTCATTTAAAAGAAAAATAAAGGGGAGTTTTGTATAATACTTAAAAATGATATTTATGAAAATGCTAAATGTTCTTTATTTTATAAGATTTATTGTTTGACAAATATGTATTTTTTAATTATTTTGTGTTTAATGTTGTTTTTATCTTATTTTTTGTTTTTTTTTTTTTTTTTTTTTTTTTTTTTCTCTTTGCTGTAGAGACTAATTATATTTTGACCAAAAATATAACTCAAAAATATTGTTTTTTTATGTAGTGCCATTCCTTCATTGGGATATTTATTTCCTGTGGAATGGCCAATTTTTCTGTAATAAATAAATAAATAAATAAACACATTTGTTATAAAATGATTGCTTTGATCCTTTCCAGGTCAAAAATGCACACACGCAGTTGTTTATGCACAATTATATATGCCCGATGGGAAATGCCATGGTCTGCATGTCTTCATAGTGCCCTTGCGAGATCCAAGCACTCATTTGCCTTTAAAGGGCATTAAAATATATGATTTATGTGAAAAAATAGGGCTTCAGGGGTGGACAATGGGTAAGTATAAATCCATATAAAAGTTCTTTTGTCTTAAGCATTTTAGTGAATTTACAATATTCAATATTCTTGTTATATTCCAGAGTGTTGATGATGGAAAATGTTAGAATCCCAGTGGATTATCTTTTGGATCGTTTTTCCTCCATAGACGAAAATGGCGAATATTCTTCTATGTTCCCTGATGAACGAATTCGATTTGCCGCTTCTTTAAATTTTCTTCTAAGGGGTCGACTTGGTACCATCAGCGGATCAGTGCTGATGCTCTCGCATGCTTTGGTTATTGCTATCCGATATTCAGCTATTCGACAGCAATTCGGGCCATCATCTTCAAAAGAATGGGCTGTCATAGAGTATCCCTTACAAGTAATCAATTTAAGATTTTATACTAAACATATTTCCTTTACTAATATTTATTCATTTTTCAGCAATTTCGGTTATTGCCCTGGTTAGCAACTGCGTACTGTTTAAAAATTTGTCTAAATTTTCATTCCAATTATCGACTTGGTACTCCGGATTTAAATAATGATGTAGGTATTAATTAAAGAGAAAATGATCCCAAAAGGCTCATATAAAAAAATTATCTAAACCTCATTTCGTCACATTTGGAGACATTTTATGCAAAAAAGGAAGCGATTAACCGAGGGGATAAGCTTATAATCCTAAGTTGAAGACTACTCAAGTTAAAATCCACCACTGGCAAAAAATTATCTAACTCTATTTGAGATGCCTCTTCCTGAGGAAGGAAACGGGAACCCAACTTAGTATTATTTCCACAAAAGTTACCCTGCAAGAGGGGGGAAGGGTTGCGATTAATATATACATTGAATATTAATTTAAATAAAAAAAAATTTAATTAATGTAGTGGATTGGGGCGTTAAAAAAATAATTCCCAATGGGAAAAATATATATTTGTTTGTTTGTTTGTTTTTCAATTTTTAGGGCAAGCCGGGGGGGGGGGGGGCAACGGCCCCCCTGCCTCCCCCTGGCTACGCCCATGTCAATGTCAATATTTTACTTTTTTATATATTTATTTGAGTTAAAGCACCACAGGGAACGTGAGTTCAACTCCTGAGAGTGCTTCATTTTTATTTATTTTCTTTTAGGGTAACTTAGTATCTTAATTTTGGAGTTTAGGCTTTCACAGTTGTTATCATTAGTAAAAGAATTTAATTTTCGGTTTAACAGTGATTTATTTGTAAAAATTACTAACTTACTAATTGAAAATCAAATTCTTTTACTTAGGATCTTAAATTTTTTATTTTCTCTTTTATTAGTTCCTTTCAGTGCTGGAATTTCATGGCATTTTATCGAGTCTAAAACCACTTTCAAGTTGGTTGGCTCAAGAAAGCATTCAAGCTTGTCGTGAGGCATGCGGAGGACACGGATTTCTTAAAAGTAACTTGAAATTATTCATCTATATAGTTAGATATTTAATATATGTTGAAATTTTTTTTTTATCTTGAAGAATTAAAAAAAAACTGGTTTTTTATCAAGATGCACCTTTGTTTCTGGTATTAATAATTTTTTTTTTTCTTAAAGGTGCAGGAATTGGCTGGCTACGAAACCACAACGATGCTAATTTAACATTCGAAGGTGAAAATAATGTCCTAATTCAACAAACAAGCAATTGGTTATTAAATTTATGGAAAAATTATAAATCAAATAAGTCAAAGAGTATATCACCGACTGGAACTACTGATTTTATATATCGAGAACCTCCAAACTCTTTTCCATCGGACGACATCGATTTCACTAGTGAACAAGGCATTCCAGGTAATTATATTTTTTTTTTTAACTTATTACCTTAAATTAATTAACTTAGGTAGAGTTTTGTTTGAAAAAAGATGGAATTTTTTTCAATCAAAGCTCAAATAGACTGTAAATAAGCCAGTCAATTAAGGTAACAAATGTGAGAGATGATTTTGCGTTTGATTGGGTAAAAATTGCGCTCCCTGGAGTCGAACCAGGACCTCCACGCTATCGCAGCGGACGGATCCTCTTTATTCTAGGTCGCCGGCCCAAGAATAAAGGTAGTTCGCCCGCCGCGAAAGCGTGGAGGTCCTCGTTCAACTCCAGGGGGCGCAATTTTTACCCAATCAAACGCAAAATCATCTCACATTTGTCTTATTATCTTTAAATATTAATTAAAAATTTGTTTTAAATTTTTATACGAATTTGATTGATATTAAAATAATATGATGAACTAAACATTTAGACAAAAATACTGTAGAATAAAATAGGAAATAAATTGAATTAAGTTGAAGATCAGCCCTCGGGTCTTGGTATAGTGGTTACCGTACTGGCCATTTGTACCAAGGGTCGCGGGTTCGCATCCCGTCCCCGGGGTCTAAATGGCCTTCGTTGCGGAAAAAGACCTTAATGGAATTAAATAAGATGAAAACAATATTAACAGTTTTATTTATTTTTAGCGCTTTTAGGCATCTACGAATGGTTATTACACTTTCTTCTAAAAGAAACAACGAAAAAATTATCTTCTTTAACAAATTCAGGAATGGATATGTTTACAGCAAAAGCTCAGGCTCAACAATTTCTAGCCAAAGATCTAAGTCTTGTATTTGGAGAGGTATAAAAAACAAATTAGACATTAATAATTTTTTTTAATAAAATTTTCTATTACAGTATGAAACAATACGTGTAGTTTGGCAAATAATTTCGTCAGGGCATTTTGATAAGGCTTCAGCACGTCAAGTGATGGTTTCTATTTGTTGTTTATTTGCTTTATTTAGACTGGACAGATTGATTCCATTTTTGGTTCAAGGTATATAATTTATAGTAAAATAAAATCCGATAGGTGCAAAGATTTATTCATATTTAATTGCTATTAGACAACTTAAATGATTAGTTTTAGTTTCAGAATAATTCTAAAGTGATAAAAACCAATTAATCAAAAATTAATTACTAATTTGGATTGTCATATTACAGTAAACAAATACGAACGAATTTATGCACCTCAGAGTACACTAAAATTAAAATTCGATTAATGCCACTTATAGGAGAATTTATTAAAGAAGGCAATTCAGTGGAAAGAATTAGAGAGAGTATGGTTAGACTATGCCAACGGCTTAAGGATGATGCAGTTGCACTTGTCGACACACTAGCACCTCCTGATTTTATTCTTCATTCAGTAATAGGCGCTTCAAATGGAAAGGTAAGAGATAGAGTTCTGCGTTAAAGATTTAAAATTCTTAAGCTTCAGTTCAAACATAATGATTCTCCAAAATCAGGAGACTCTGGATATTTTTTTCCGCTTGACAAAGTCCGGTATTTATAGGTGAAGGCCGAATTTTTTTATTTTTAAACCCGCGTGGAGTTTTAAAACTTGTTCTCCAACTGGGGAGTCACCAAAACCATTTAAATATTCTGTTAATCAGTTTTTTGAAAAAAATTTTTTCGAGAAATCGTAAGAGTAAAAAAGATTATAAAACCAAAATTTCCTGATTGACTTTTTACTTTTTTTATTTATTTACTCAAAGGAGATACAGTATATAGCTGAATGATCATATTTAAATTTGGTAGAAAAAAATGAGCAACGCAGTTAGTTTTATTTCATTTTATTATTAAAACCAGGGCCAATGTTTCGGTCAAATATTTGACCAACTTCAGGGCCATGGTTATTCCATGATATAAAAACTGAAAAATTTTGGGTAACATGGTTTATTAATAAAAGGGTAGAAAATGAGAGAGGCATCTAAGGTTTTTTCTTTATTTATTTATATTCCGCACAGCTGAGGTTTCGGTTTCTTGTATCAACCATCTTCAGAGCTGGCGAAAAGTCATTATGAAAGTAGCATGGATTTTATACATTGTTGAACCAAATCCTTATACAATAAATATATACACAGTATGCGATGACCAGGTACGTAAAAAGTAGCTTAGCTTAACTGCATCTCTCAATTTCTACCCTCTTATTAATGTAACATCACAGCTATAAATTGCTTTTTGGTAACATGGTTGTGCGATTTACAATTGTATATGTCCAATAAAACTTGGCGGGGATATAAATTTATTTCAGACATTAACCTGGCCATGAAGATGGTCCCATATGTGACCAAAACGTCAGCCCTGGTTTTAATTTTTTTTTTTATACCAAATTTTTATTATTTATTTATTATTTTATTTATCAGGCAATTAAAGAAATACTTTTCTATAACACAAAACTCCCCTTTCTCTTGTATTTATTCGTCAGGAATTTTACCCGACTGGAGGGGATTTTCATCAGCTGATGTATTCTTATCCCGCAGTTAGCATAGCATATAAGACGTTTTGATTTTATGATTAAAAAATAATAATTTTAAGATTATTTATTTAATGTTTAAAAAAAAACTTCGAATCCCTGGTATAATCTATTTTTTTATTTTTTAGGTTTACGAAAATCTTGAAAATTACCTAGAAGAAATACCCTACTCTAAAGATCGTCCTCACTGGTGGAAAGAAATCTTGGGTAAAGCCAGGTCGAAACTTTAAAAGAATTTATTACAAAAATAGATAACTTATGTATTTTCATTTAAAGAAATGCTGGTGACCAAATATTTGTTTCTTTGAAGAAATAAATAAAAAATCAAAAAAATAAAAGTATAAATTTTTTTAAATTCACCTTAACACTTTTATCATGTGTCAAACGGAGTTTGCCTTTGTCAGTAAAGCCCTATAAAAGGGTCTTCCTCTTTTTTTTCGCCTGATTATTCCCGCGAGACTGACATGCAAAGAACAGAAGTAATGTCAGTCCCAGCTAGGGTAGCTCGTGGTCGCCATCCACGTACCCACAAGATGTGGGTCCCTGAGCATAAAGCCCACATAAAAGGGTAAAAAAATTTCAAATAAATTTTTTAAATGTTTTTTTTTTTTTAACACTCACACTTTTTTCCCATTTACACACCATACACACAATGTTTTCAGCATTTTAGACAATTTAAGCCATTTGATATCCAAATAAAAGGGTAGAATGTGTTGTATTTTCTTTAAACTTTATCTATAACTTCAAAATCACCTCAGAAAACTAAAAAGATATGTTACTTATGAGTTCCAATCAAACCAAATTAATTATTTAAAATGTTATTATATTTTTCATGAATAATATAAAAAAATATAAAAGTAAAATTGTATATCTATAAACAATACTTTTTTTTTTAATTATATCTATAAACAATACATGTATCTACATTTAACAAAATGAAAAATTAAATAAGAAGAAATAAAGACAATACAATTTATAATTACAATACAAGCGTGTATTTTCATTGAAGTGGAAATATTAATTAATATATGTGATATCAAAATGATTACCAAAGTGGAAAATTAAAAGGTCTCTTGCGAGAAATTTTTTAAAAATTTCAAATAAATTTTTTAAATGTTTTTTTTTTTTTTAACACTCACACTTTTTTCCCATTCACACACCCATACACACAATGTTTTCAGCAACTTAGGCAATTTAAGCCATTTGGTATCTAAATGGCTTAGATAAAATACTCGGATTGTCTGGGATCCGAACCCGCGACCCTTGGTATAGTTTTTAAATATTAATTTGGAAAATTATCAGTGGAAGAAATACATAGAGAATTTTTCCAGAAAATAATACACTAGCCTTGATGGTCCACTCTCAAATCATTTATTTTGCCAATATTTCACCCGGTTTCACGCCTGGTCATCTACAGTACAAAAATATGATTTGATGGAGGGCTCGAGTTAAAATTATTTTTTGTTTCTAAAAAAATTAAATTAAAAACATTAGGTTATAAATTTCAAAGATTTATTAAAAATTAACATTTTTTCGGCTCATGTGTCATGCAGAAATGATTTTGATGAGTGCATTAAGTACCTCGTAAAAAAATGTTAATTTTTTTACTAAATATTTGTAACTTATATCCTCCTAGTGTAAAAACACTAAAAAGTCATTTTTTTTTTAATTTTCAAATAAGCCTTCAGCTGTGAGTTTAAATTTAAAGAAGGAATAGATTATGAAGTCTTAACTCTATTCTTTGTTAGGCACATAATCTAGTTTTTGGGGTTCCAGTAAAGATAATTAATATTATTTATAGTCCAGTTGGTGATACAAGGGGACGTGAAAATATTCCAATATTTACTTATAAATCAATGTATTTGCTTAGGGCGTCCCGGAAAAATTCTGAGATATATAATTATATTTAGGGTTTTGCGAATCCAAAAAATTTAGAAACCCTTGCTAAAGTCTAAAAAATAATAAATATTAAAAACAAAAATTAATATCGTTTTTCAATTTTGAAATTTAATCCATCAAGAGAGGCGTGGAGAAGAGAATAAGGATTATATTTTAGCTTTAGAGGTGTATGAGCTGAAACTTTAAAGTTGAAATTTCGCAAAAGCAAAGCGAGTCCAACTTTTGTTTGAAGAAAACCAAATCTAGCACCTAAAAATAAAATAAAATATAAAATTAATAAAAATATTATTATAAATGTATTTTAATCGGCGTTAAGAAAAGAAATATTACCAATGCAATTGCGAGGACCCTCTCCAAAGGGCAAATGAACATAATGGGATCTCTGCGATTTAATCTCATCAGTGAATCTCTCAGGATCGAATCTTTCTGGATCTGGGTAATGTTGAGGGTCATAATGCAATCCAAGGACTGGAATTATTATTTTTAAGCCTTTTTCCAACTTGACGCTTTTGTCTTCATCGCCCCATTTTAAGTCAACAGATTTGGTAACTTGTCTATTAAGAATAGGTACTGGAGGATATTTGCGAAGAGTTTCTAAAACGTGCAAATTTTTTTATTAATATAGTGGTTTCCCATCAAATAATATCACTGGAAAAAAAAAAAAAAAACAGAAAAACTCACCATTTATTACATGATCTAAATAAGTAAGTTCATTCATAACATCATAAGAGAGTTGATTATGTTTTTCAAAAACATTATCGATATTTTCTTGAACTTTTTTCTGAATATCAGGATTCTTTGCTAATTCGTAAATAGCGTAACTCATTGTTGTAGAAGATGTTTCAAAACCGGCAAGAAAGAAAACGAAAGCTTGAGCAGCGCATTCTTCAATAGTAAGGGAATTCCCTTTTTCTGATTTCTTTATTGTGTCATCATCCAAACTTTGATTGTTTTTTAGTTTAATTAACATTTGCATGAAATCAGATGCCTTGATATCATTATCTTCTCGATAACGAATCGTATCTGCAACCATATTAATAAAAAATTCTGTCATTTTCGGATCAAGTTTTTTTATCTTGAAAAATTCCCAAAATTTGCGAGATATTGAGGCAATCCAGAGAACAACTACATTACGAAAAGAAGGAGTGAGAGCCAATTTGCCGTATTTTCTAAATTCCGAATCTGGATTTTCAAGAGCGTTGCATTCAATCCCGAAAGCACAAGTACCAATGATATCAGTGAGAAGACGAGCAAAAAGCTCTTTTACTTCAACTTCCTGGCCATCCAATTTTTGCATATATTTTACCAACCCATTAGTTTTTTGTTCAATAGTTGGGAACATATTTTTAATTTTTCCAGATGTAAACGTTGGAGATAATTTATTTCTTAAATTGCGCCATTTAATTCCCTCAAGAAGGAAGAGATGTCCATCCAAAGGCTCAATTTCTTCATTTACAACAAATCCTCGATCATGGAAGCTTGTGAAGTCACGTATAAGACATTGTTTTATCATCTCAGGATGATTGAGAATTAAAATTGGTTGGTTAAATTCAAAATGACCCACTGCTGGGAGATGTTTATTTTTGGTATATGCATCGGCAAAAGCTTGTCCAGGTGATTTTCTTCCTAAAATATGATCTCCCATATTCCCAAAAGGGAATGATGGTTTAGTATAAGGTAAATTCCGCCTTTTAAAGTATTGATAACATAATTTAAAATATAAATAAAACAGAGACACTGCTATAGTAAATAGCCAAAGTGGAGAGAAAAACATTTTGAAAAATTCTCTTCACAAATCAAACGACAACTCTTCTTTTCAAGACGAATCACAAAGATAAATACTTTTCTTATTGCTTAGTCATGTCTTATTTTCTATTTTATCTTAATAATTAATATATTTATCATACTTGTTTTTTCTTTATAAATTTTGTCAAATCATTGTGAATAGTTATATTCTGTGTGTACTAATTAAATATTAATAATACCGGATTATTTTTTCTAAAGATAAAACCAGTTCAAGTGAAGGTAGAGGTCAGTGCTGACAGGATGTCTGGACCATTGATATAAAAAATCATAGTAGTGAACTAGTGAATTTAATTATGTTTCCTGTCGCTTGGGGGAATGTTTTCTCTAGGTATGGGAGGGGGGGATTGGAGCGATCGCCTCCACAACCCTAAGATCGTGGATGAAAGAATTTATTTCACACACACAATAATTTTTGAGAAAATATTAATTAAATAATATTCAAATAGGTAGAAAGAATGAGCAAAGCAGCTTATATTTCAATTTATTATCAAACCAGAGCCGACATTTCGGTAGTTTATAGAACCATCTTCAGGGCCAGTAACTAAAGCTGCAATTTTTCATTTGTTGCTACCCTCCATTAATTTTTCTGAATAAAATGTTATAAATTGAAATAGCTTATTCATGCAGGATCAGTATTTATGTAAAATTTTTAAGAAAATATAACATAAATATTTATTTCATTATATCAATAATAATATTTTGTGTGTAATTTAAATAATAATCAGAGTGTGGTGACAATTGGCCCTCCTTTTAGGGATTTTTATTAGGAATTAAGTAATTATTTGAAAATATTAAATAAGACAAGTTATGAGAGCATCGATTTGTCTTATTTGCTTACAAGAACTCACAAGAATTATGTTTTATATCAAAAATATAAGAGGAGAATAAGTAAGATATTTAAATTTAACAAGTAGAGTTTTATTTAAATAATAAGTTAAACTTTATTAATCTTAATATATGTAAATCAAGGCTGCAGACAGGGGGGGGGCTATATCCCCCTTTGCGTAATATGAACTGAAAACATGGCCAAATTGAAGAATTTTACTCCTTAGGTACCCCATAATACTTATTTTTTAATTTAAAATACTTATAAATCAAAATAAGTATGATAATATTTTTCGTCTCACTTGTCAGTATAGCTAAAAACGCAGATTTCAATGCCTAATTTTCGATAAATTATGATAACCCTATGTTTAGGGAATTTTGACAAATTTTTAAATAACTTTAATTTAAATAAACATTATAAGTTATTTAGAATTATAACTGTTTCAAAAATAGTGTCAAAAACTAAAAAATTGCTGGATTGAAGGCCCCAATAGCCTTTTATAAACTAGAAAAAAACTTTTAGGGTGGGAGGCTCGTAGTAAGTAGTAGTATTAAGTAGCCCCGGGGCCCGCCAAGTCTGTTTGGAGCCCTGATAACAATGATAAAGTGAAAAAAAAGAGTAGAAATAAATAAAAAAGCTCAATTTTGGACATAAGTACTGAGTTTTATTAAGAGTGTGCTAAGTTTTGGAAAACAATCTAGGAAAAAAATCATCACAGCTTCAAATATTATTTGTTTATTGAAAAATATGAAAATATAAATTATGAAAATAAATATCATTCTAAAAATTATTGCTTTATTTTAAAATGAAAAGAACCATTGACTATGGTGGTAATATGGTACGAGGAGTACGAGGAGGCAGCCAGCAAATATATTACGCTTATATAATTTCATCAACGTTTCGGAAACACTTCGCTTCCATGTTAAAGACGAATAACTGGGGACAATTTAAAGTATCACACAAAAATATTCTTCTTCTTTCTTTCCCGTTAATATTCCCGCGTTGCGGGGTCGGCGGTAAAGGGTTTTTTTTTGGGACCGGAAGAAATAGAACAGGCCGGCCCGCGGCACGGTCTGACGCCTGTTGAAAATGTATAAGGAAGGGACTGACATAAAAGAATAGGACTGCTAGTCCCAGCTCGGGCAGCTCGTGGTCGACATCCATGCACCCACAAGATGTGAGCCCCTGAGCAAATCACACAAAAATATTAATTATTGAAATTTATGTTGTGAGCCCCCAGCGTAGAACATCATTCACGGTATACAAACTACTCACTCATAAGAATAGTTACTTTTTATATTAGGTATAAACAAATAAATATATTTTATATTTTATAATTGTATGCCTGGTCATCAAATTAGTTGTATATATTTATTATATATCATAATGATAAGGTACTGAAAATCCATAAAATCCACTAATACACACATTTATAAAGACGTTTTACCAGTTCTGAGGATGGTTCAAACATAGAACCAAAACATCAGCTGTTTAAATAATATAAATAAATAAATAAATAAATATAGCTGCATTTTCTCATTTTGGTGTTATCATCTATTAATAATACATCACAGCTAGACAGCGTTTTACAGAATATATTTTCCATATTAAAGCTTTTGTGGTTTGAATTATTATTATTAGGAAAGTTTTTAATTAAAGACCATATTTTTGAATTAATTATTTATTAAAAATATAAATAGTGTACAAAGTTTCAACTGCTTATTCTGCAGGCGTTGTCAAGTAGAACTTGAACTCCCCCCCCCCCCCCCCCCCCCCCCTATTCACTTGAGTCGGAGCAAGTACTTGAGAACGGCTGCAGAATAAGCAGTCGAAACGTTGTACACTATTTATATTTTTAATAGATAATTGATACAAAAATGTGGTCTATAATTAAAAATTCCTCTAATAATATATTCCATAGTTTATATTTTTGTATAGATCGCTAATTCTTCACCAATATATCGACAATTTTCGATGGAAGCGCAGTGTCTCAGAAACGTTGACGAAAATATATAAATTTTTATTTGTTGGCTTTCTAGCTTCATCTTGCATTTACTTTATGTTATAAAAAATGTAGAAATTAATTAAATACAGTATTTACGAATTTATAGACGTTTTTCTAATTTAAAACATAATTTTTCGTTTGCTGAATGAATAATCATAAATGGTTGAAATGTTAATTTAGAAGGAGAGTTTTCGGACATTTTAAAATTAAAATTTCTTAATAATAAAGCAAGTCCAACTTTTGTTTGAAGAAATCCAAATCGAGCACCTAAAAAAAAAAATATTTCAATTATATTTTTTATTATTTTTAATCTAGATGGAATAATATTACCAATACAGTTGCGAGGACCTTCCCCGAAAGGCAGATGAACATAATGATGTCTTTGCGATTTATTTTCGTCAGTAAATCTATCAGGGTCAAATCGTTCTGGGTTAGGATAATATTTAGGGTCATAATGCAATCCAAGAACAGGTATAACTATCTTTAATCCCTTTTCCAAACGTACGATTCTATCTTCATCACCCCATTTAACATCGACTGGTTTTGTTGTCTTTCTATTTAAAATAGGAACTGGAGGATATTTTCGAAGAGTTTCTGAAAAAATTGTTTTAGTGTAAAGTTAAAACAGAATGTATGAAATAATTTAATTTGAAAGAATTAAAAATTACCATTAATAACATTATCCAAATAAGTAAGTTCACTCATAGCTTCGTAAGAGAGTTTGGAATGTTTTTCAAAAACTTTATCGATGTTTTCTTGAACCTTTTTCTGGATATCAGGATTTTTCGCCAATTCGTAAATAGCATAACTCATTGTTGTGGAAGACGTTTCAAAACCAGCACCAAAAAAGACAAACGCTTGTGCAGCGCATTCTTCAATAGTGAGTGAATTACCTTTTTCTGTTTTCTTTAAAGTGCCGTCATCATCCAAACTTTGATTATTTTTCAATTGAATTAACATTTGCATGAAATCAGATACTTTCACATTATTTTCTTCTCGATAAGTAATAGTATCTTTTACCAAATTTACAAAAAACTCTGTCATTTTCGGGTCAATAAGCTGTAGTTTAAGAAATTCTCTTACAGGTTTGGCAAGAGCAATGAGCCAACTAACAAGAATTGTTCGAATGGTAGGTTCAAACGTTTTTTTGCCCCATTCGCGAAATTCAGAATTAGGATTGTCAATAGAATTACACTCAATTCCAAAAGCGCAGGTACCAATGATGTCCGTGAGGAGACGAGCGAAAAGTTCTTTAACTTCAATTTCTTTTCCATTAAATTGTTGCATATGTTTTATCAAATAACTTGATTTTTGTTCAAGAATTGGGAACATATTTTTTATTTTGCCAGATGTAAATGTTGGTGATAATTTATTTCGTAAATTACGCCACTTTGTTCCATCAAGTAAAAAGAGGTGTCCAGCAAGTGGATCAATTTCTTCATTCATATCAAAACCTCGATCATGAAAGCTGGTAAAATCACGAACAAGACATTGTTTTATTATTTCAGGATGATTAACCATTAAATTTGGCTGAGCGAATTGAAAAGTTCCAACGACGGGTTCATGTTTATATTTATTATACATTTCTTCATAAGCTTGCCCTAATGATCTTTTTCCAAATGCATTTGCCATCCAATTTCCAAATGGAATAACAATGGGTTCAACATATGGGAGGTTTCGATTTTTGAAATACCGAAAGACCGATTTATAGTATAAGTAAATGAGAGAAAAAAGGACAATAACAAGTGCTAGTGAAAAACACATCATCTTGCAAACGAAGTGAACTCAACGACTACACTCAGTAAACTAAATGACAACTGGCCTCCACATCCATTTAATAATAAATAGCTACTCAACAGCCAGATGGTGTTGCATAATCGTATAAAAAAATATTATTATAATATCAATTTTTAAAATTTTATTCTATAACTTATAATAATTATGAAAATTATATTAGCTTTTTTCTCTTTTCGTCTCTCTTATTAAAACAATTTTATTAAACAAAATCATATAAAATGCAAAAGAAAATAGTTCTTTTTAGTTAGATAAAACTTAATCTCTGAATTTTTATTATGGTTTTTGCTATCCCAAATATCGCAGTTATCAGATAAGCTTCAAAGATACCACTTTTCAGGTTGAAACGATAGATCATAAGCTAACAAGTAAAAAAATCTAAGTTAAAAAAAGTAAAAATGTAGAAGACAAACGAACTAGTTACTGTTGTAAACCTTTAGTTGATAATTATATACAAAGTATTAATGAAATTCAAATTAACCATGAAAAGCTCTGTAATTGATTTTTTTTAAGTTTTTTTAATCAACAGTAGTAGGTTCTAGTTAAAATATTGTGTATATATGAATATTTTAAAAATAAAAAACACTAGGTTAACTACTGTAGTTTTATAAAAATTAACATTTTTCTTAACGCAAATTTTGACACTCATGTATCATCAACAGAAGTGATTTTACAACTTTATAAGTTGTTAAAAATGTTAATTTTTGAAACTTATAATTAAAGTCCGGATTTAAATGTAAAAACCTCTAAATATGCAGTAAAAAAATATCACAACATATTTAAAGGGGGACGTTCAATTCAAATGAGATTTTCACAGATGTAATAAGCTTTGTACCTGAAGAAGACCACAGAATGAGTGGTCGAAACGTTGCAATTTTTACAAATAAACCACAGTTAGAAAAATTCTTTTATTAAATAATAAGATAATAAGTACAGTAAAATTTGTATAATAACTCAAATAAGACACTATCGCTAGGGAACTAAAGATAATTATATCATTATTTAACTAAATAAGTAATTTATAGCGTAAGGAGTATGAAAAAGAAAATTTAATTCGTAAATTTAATATCATCAATCATCAACGAACCACGCATCATTACCATATCTGAATTTTAATTTTATTCATTTTATTCATCAAGACCAAATTAGTTTTAAGTAGGAACATTAAATGAAAAAATATTAAGTCTTAATACTGCACACATTAAAGATTGTTTTTAAAAACGTTTTTCTATTTTAAAGAAAAATCCTTCATTAGCACTATGAACTATTGAAAAAGGTTTAAATGTCAAATTTAAAGGTGTTTTTTCAGACACTTTAAAATTATAATTCCTTAAAAGTGAAGCAAGTCCAACTTTAGTTTGCAGGAGAGCAAATCGTGCACCTAAAAAAAATTATTTTATTTTGTTATTCTTAAAATAAAGTTAAATGAAATAATGAAAGAAAGGATATTACCGATACAGTTTCGAGGTCCTTCGCCAAATGGCAGATAAACATAATTTGGCCTTTGTGATTTTATCTCATCAGTAAACCTATCAGGGTCAAATCGTTCTGGATTTGGATAATAGTTTGGATCATGATGCAATCCAAGAACAGGTATGAATATTTTTAAACCCTTTTCTAAATGTATAGTTTTTTCTTCATCTCCCCATTTCAAATCCACAGGTTTTGTTACTTTTCTAATTAATATTGGTCCTGCTGGATATTTTCGAAGAGTTTCTGCGGAAAGGAATAAAAATAATATGAATATTTAATGTGTGATTATTTTATAAAAGATCCATTTTAAATTGATCGCAATACGGATTATTAAATTTTTGCATTTTTTTAATTTAAGCTCTTTTCGGTATCGGAGGATATTTATACGAAGTATCGTTACTTGCATTAATAATTTGATGTTTTGGGGATCTGAACCGTTCGAGACAATTCCGTTGCTATTAATCATTATAGATTTAAATTTAAGTATTTAAATTAAGTGATTAATTGGCTTCTAATTAATACGGTTGGGGAATCCGTGGTATGCCTGAGATGCCGAAAATAATTTTAAAAAACTAATAAATTTAAAAGAAAATATCAAATTCATTAACTGAACTTTTGGGTATATTATATGCTTTAGATCAGGGCTGACCAAATGATCTTGCTACTATGGAAATAAATGCAACTAAATTCAGCTGGCTGCATTTAAAAATTATATACCTCCAAATTAGATTTAGCCCACAAAATAAAATTTAATTTTTCTCATAATTTCGACAGTTAATTTTTGAATAGGCCTATATGGATCAGGGTCCGACCGAAACAAGATTTTCAGCCGAATCCGAATTTCGGCTTCGATTTTAGTTTCGGCCGAAACAGAAACTTGTTTTAAACTTTTTCTTAAAATCTCATTCGACTTTTTTTTTTTTAGTATACGAGTCTCATTCCGTCTTTTTCAAGCTCTAGTTTCGGTCGGCTGCTTTTTGGTCGAAACTGTCCGAAACCGAACTTCAGTCGGTTCCTAATATGGATGCACAAATAAAGTATTTTTTTTTTTTTTTTTTTTTGTTAATATATTGGTTTTAACTACTTTGGCCATTATAAAATAAATATATTTTGTAAAAAGTATGATGAATCCCGAGGGTCGGAAAAATGTTCAAGGCTGGCTGCGGTTTGGCTACCCCTTCTTTTAATTGTAAATTTCAACGAGGGAGGTAAAAAAGTAATCAATAAATAATTATATTAAATTCAAATTTTTTTGTTAGTAAATTTCATATTGTGTGATTATTTCATCATTTTTTTCCCGAAACCTAGGATTGATGTAATCTTTGTTTATCAAAAATTTAATCTTAACTATTGTTAAAATATTATTTTTCTTTCAGATATAAAATTTGCCTACTCACCACTTATAATATTATCTAAATAAGTCAGTTCACTCAGAGCTTCATATGTTAGTTGAGGATATTTTTCAAAAACGGCATCAATATTTTTTTGTACTTTTTCTTGAATGTCTGGATTTTTCGCCAATTCATATAACGCATAACTCATCGTTAAGGCGGATGTTTCAAAACCAGCGACAAAAAAGACAAACGCCTGGGCTGCAATTTGTTCGATAGAAAGTGAAACATCATTTCCAGTTTTATTTATAATATCGGTATCATCTAAATTCTCATTGTTTTTCAATTTAATTAACATTTGCATAAAATCAGAAGCTTTAATATTATTTTCTTCTCTATAACGAATTGTTTCTGCTACCATGTTGATAAAAAATTCAGTAGCTTTAGGATCCAGAATTTTTAATTTAAAATATTCTCTTACAGGTGGGGCGATGAGAGCAAGCTAATGAACCATTGTCCCTCGAAGATCATGAGAAAATGGCTTTCTTGGTCCATTGTCGAAATTCTGAATCATTATCTTGAATAGCGTTACATTCAATTCCAAAAGCACAGCATCCAATGATATCTATTAAGTAGCGAGCGATAAGTTCTTTCACCTCAATTTCTTTGCCAATAAATTGTTGCATATATTTTATTAAATTATCTGATTTTTGTTCAAAAATGGGAAACATATTTTTCATTTTTCCAGATGTAAATGTCGGTGATAATTTATTTCGTAAATTACGCCATTTGGTTCCCTCAAGAAAAAATAAATGTCCTAAAAGTGGATCAATTTCTTCGTTCATATTAAAACCTCGATCATGCAGGCTCGTAAAATCACGAATAAGACATTGTTTTATCATTTCAGGATGATTTATTATTAAAATTGGTTTGTTGAATTGATAATTACCAATAGCCGGTTGGTGTTTATTATTTTGATACATTTCAGCTACAAGCAAACCTATTGATTTCTT
>JAKCPI010014537.1:0-13365 GCA_023213315.1 Euborellia annulipes | reverse complement strand
GGCCAGCTAAAATCAGCCCGCGGCCCACGGGTTGGGAACCGCTGATCTAATGTATACCTTCCATACCCAAATGTGTCTAAAGGAAATAGGAATGAAGAATAGGGCCGGGTCTAAAATGACCTTAGATGCCGAAAAAGACCTTAAATTAAGTTCTAAGAAAGAGAAAATTTATTGTATCTGGCTTTTGATACAGACAGACCGACCATTAATTATCTGCGGCCGCAAACATTATAGAAACTTAAACCCGGTGTTTAATCCAGTTTGATTCAATATTACACACTACAAGCCCCTTACGAAAGTTTGCCGACCCCAAATATAAAAAATTGTATTTCTAGCATTGGGGGAAAAAAACAAACGAAATGATATAATCAACATTCCTATAAGATATTTTTTTGTTTTGTGATTAAATTCCTGTCTCTTTATCTCTTGTAGGTTCTATTCACTCACTGTGATCGTCGATGTTGTTTTTATTATCCTTCACAAAACTTTCTCTTAGAGATCAGTAGATTGTTTCTCTTATTTTCTTTTCTTTTTTTTTTTTTTTTAGAATTCCTAGCCCTTGTCCTTAGTAAATCCAAATTAGGAATGAAATCATTCAAAGATGAATGGAAATGTTAACATTAACATGTGACAATGGACCAATTCTCCCCCCCCCCCCCCCTCCCCTCCCCCTCCTAAAAGAGGAAGCACCCTCAAAAGGGACGTGATTTATTTTATATTTTTCTAATAATAATTTGTCTTATATTAAATATATTGTTTTTATTAAAGGATAAATATATAAACTATTAGTTACTTTTATATAGTTGTACAATAAATATATTTGAAATGATTTATTTATAATGTCTCTGTGAATTTCATCCTTTTATTTTACTTTATGTACTTCACTAGAAGAGGCATTGGATGAGAATAATAAAAATAGGGAGGGCGGATGGAGAGGCGATGCAAAATTCAAGAATCTTAGTTATGAGTTATGAGAAGAGCGACTGCCAGTAATGCAAGGCAAGTAACAAATTTCGCATCACAACTTGAATGTGCTGACACCCCTCACTTGATTGACTTGTTTACTTGAGCCCTGCGACGGGCCGGTTTCGGGTGCATCCATTGTGACCAAGGAATAATTCATTCAACTTGATTTTCCCACTTTTGTTAAATTTTCATTAAAAAAAAATAATCTTGTGATTCACTAATTTTGTCACATTTTAATTTTTGTTATTTTGTATTTAAGTTAAGGATAAAAACGATTATTTACTGGTTGAATTTGAAGACACAACTACAGGCTATTACAGATAATAATAATTATATAAATTTGATAATAAAATTTCTGAACATTGGGTGGAAAAAAATTTTGATGATAAAAAAAAAAACACACGCCTTCTCAGTTGTAGCCAAAGAAATTCAAGGCAAAACAAACAGTTTGTTACAACATATTATTTATTATGATTATTATTCGCCCCCCCCCCCCAAAAAAAAAGGAATTTTTCAATGCGGTTTTTACTTTTTTAGTTTCTGCCGATATATGAGAAAATAATTGATTTTTGAATTTTAATCAAAATCGTTGGAGCGAATTTTGAGAAAATCGAAAAAACTGAAAAAGTACATCAGTAAAGTATTAGTACTCTTTGGCCGATTTTGTTTAAAAGCTTCCTGTCACGTGCCAGGAGGGTACCTAACTTAAATATAAAACTTCAAAAATTCTGTTCACTGACAGACACGCATGTTGCGAAAACCACTTTTTTGGATACAGGGGACCTCAAAACGTGTATATCCATCAAAATCTCCACCTCGAATTTTGACATGAATCCAATACTTTCTCTCTCTCTATATATGAACATATATAGGTAAGAGAAAGTAAAATTAATAAGTAGTTAATATAACACATGTAAGAATCCTTTGAAAAAGAAATGGCAAAATTTTCAATATCCGATTACCGCCCCCCCCTCCCCTGCTGTCTAATAATATTATTGAATAGAAATGAGTTGTTGTTGGTAATTGAAAGCTCTTTCGACTTGTGCCAATGAGTGTACACGAACGTGCCTCTCGGTCTATTAGAC
This sequence comes from Euborellia annulipes, assembly GCA_023213315.1. NCBI lineage: Eukaryota > Metazoa > Arthropoda > Insecta > Dermaptera > Anisolabididae > Euborellia > Euborellia annulipes. The sequence continues at coordinate 11,314 of JAKCPI010014537.1, read as the reverse complement.
TCAGGATTTACGACATGGCGAGTCAGCGACCAGCTGCCAATTAATGCAACGGCATTACAAATGACCCCGGCAAACTAAATACTCACAGCCTCTAGTCTAGGCCCAGAGCACCTTTTCTCCGATTTCTAACTTGACTCTTTCAACCCTCTCGTTCTGGTTATGGCCCGGGTTGGGCGATTTTCGTTCCGTCAAAGCATCCCGAGAGAAAAGACCCCCATGCCTCCCCTGTTTTTTCTTATTTGTTTAAGATCTTTGTCGGCATGTAAAGCTATTTAGGCCCCAATTTATTGCTATTGATTGATAGAATTTAATTGGAATAAATTTTCCTCGCTTGGGGCGGGAAGCGAACCTCTGACCCCGAGCCACGGGTCTATTCCCTCTTTATACTGTTTTTTTTGTTTTTTTTTGCTAAATAAGCCATTTTGATGCTCAGAGACCCACATCTTGAATGTACGTGGGTGGCGACCATGAGCTACCGGAGCCGAGAGTGGCAATCCTTTGTTATTTACATGTCCGTCCCTTCCTTCTATATTTTCAACAGGCGTCAGACCGTGCGAAGGGCCGGCCTGTTCTATTTCTTCCGGTCGCAAAAAAACCATTCCGCCGACACCGCACTGCTAGGAAAGAAGAAGAAGAAGCTAAATGAAGCCATTTTGGGTGTTTCTAAATATAAATATTTCCCGAGAGAGAAGAATGTATTCCTAACAAATATAGAAAACATATAAACATAGAATTTTATATTTATTTATGAATGACAAACAAAGTAAAAACATTATTATATTACTCTGACAGAAAAAAATAAACACGACATTTGTCAAAAGGCTCATTCGTACAGTACAGTAGATGAATAGTTAGTTTTTTACTTTTCTCGGAATCCTTGCTTAACGAGGGGCAGGGGCGGAAATATGATTTTTGTTCGGGGGGGGGGCTCCTATTTTATTTTAAGTTTCAGCCCCTCTACCCGGTAGTAATTTTATTTTTAAATTAAATTTCACCGATGGCTACCGGGGGACGTTCAGCACGCTGAAGGGTCTTGAGATTTCGCAGCGCTTGGAATTGCTTAACCGCAACGATTGTGTGACTCCGTTGTCAGGCCTCCCCGGCATAAATATTTTTCTGTTTGTAAATTTTACATCTTGAATTCTAATGCACTACCGGAAACTAGATACTGCATATGACGTCACATGGTGGGACGAGCTCAGAACACAATATCAGATGAGAAAGTTGTCTGCTCTACCAGCAGATTTTTGTTTGTATTTGCCATCAAAGCCACCTTCAGTCCTGCATGTATGTTTCCTTTGTATATATCGTTTTTCAAGTTTAAAGGGCTGTTGAACATAGCAGAAACGTTTCAGGACAAAGAGTGTTAAAAAATGCTTTTTATTTTTGGCTGCATCCTCTTCTATTACCATCCACGAGTTGTTAGATAGGAATTAATTTATAAACTTAGGGGAGGTCTAAACAACGATGATCTCAAATTTTAATACTTTGGGGTCGTCCACATATTACATAACCCGTTAAGGGGGTGGGGACAAAACGACCCGGGGATATAACAATTGATTAAATTTTATTCGGGGACATAATATTTGCAGGTGTAGGGGGGTTTGTTTGTATGTGACTAACTGTAACATGGGGGGGGGATAGAAAATAGTCAAAGAGGCGTTACGTAATATGCACTAGGGTGGCCGCAAAACAAAATTTTTAATTTCTTTCGGCCGAACATCCTAAAAGTTGTCTTTTGGCTAGAAAATGAGAATGGCAAAGTTTTAGCTAAATTGGGTAACGTTAACCCGTGCCTCATCGGGGTTAACATTTTGAAAAAGTGCGATTTTATCTAAAAATTCGCAGTTTTTACTTCATAAAACGAAAACAAAGTATCGTAGAAAAACGAATCTTGGCTCATTTCATAGCAAATTTAATTCTCTTGAGGTTTTATAATAACCATTTTTTCATTAAAACTCATAGATTTAGTGATATTTACAAATTAGCATTTCGGTTACAAAACCGAATATATGGCAAAAATGGCTGGTGGCCTAATGTCAACAGTTCTTTTAAATAAAATTAAAAAAATATAAAGTCTTATATGGCCTGAGTTGTCGAAAAGACTGTGTGTGATGTGTGTGTGTGTGTGTGTGTGTGTGTGTGTGTGTGTGAATGAGAAAGTGTTTAAAAAAAAAAAAAAAAGATAAAAAATAAAAAACTAATTTTTTTCAATGACACCTGCACTCCCCCTCCCCCTTTCAACAGCTTATATTCCTCCCTCTACCCTTAGTGAAATACAAAATATTTAATTTCATATTCAAAAGAATCGTTTTTCGCAGTCAAATTATTTGTTTCTTTTCAACGATAAAATGCATAATAATTACCTTTAATAAGACACTCAAGAGGGTGTGCTGGTTGACGGTGAGGTCAGGGTGGGTTGCACTATATTAATTATCACTTTGATTCACTTTTAAACACAACTAAATAAGAGAGCAAGCGCCTGCAGCACGGCCACGCTCTCGACTCGACTGAACGAGAGAAACTTGTCTCTTATCTCTTCCGTATAGGAATAAAATAGATGGACATAGCAATTCCCTTTTTATTAAAAGTAAAAAAATACCTTTTGCTCTAATCTAACTATATTTAGAGATGGAAAAGAATGTCAACAAGTGATTTGGAATATTCCAAGGCCTTTCTTAAATAATCAACCCTTCATCTCATCCCCTAATATTATAAAATAATAATCAACTCTATTTTTTGAATGTTTTCTATTTATTTGGCTTCGATTTAGCTAAAATAAATTTAAAAAACATTCTTTTCAATTTTTCCAACCCTCTTATCCAATCCTAATAAATAAAATAATTAACAATGCTATCGCCTTCGCGTCTAGTCAGAAAAAATTAAAACCCTGAAAAACTTCCCTGGATCCGCCTTTGGGTTTTACACATGGTATAATTTTCTAGAATGAGTCTTACTTTAGGCCAGTGGTTTCCAAACTTTATATTACAACGCCTCCCTTAAAAATATTTAATCGTATGACGCCCCCCCCCTCCTCCCTACACATTTAATAAAATAATACAAAAACAAAAGTTTTTAATACTAAAAAATTCAAATTTATATAAAAATATTTTTTTTATTTATTCATATTTATTATTTTAATTAAAAACTCCGTCCCAGAATCTTCTAAATTATTTTATTAAAAAAATAGGAATCATTTGGAAAATTGATCTTGGTGGCCAATATTCGCGCCTCACAGTTTGGAAAACGCTGGTGTGATTTTCCACTTATTTTTCAGAAAGAGCAATATATCAAAACCGAAATGCTAATTTGTAAATATCACTAAATCTATAAGTTTTAATGAAAGAATGGTTATTATAAAACCTCAAGAGAATTAAATTTGCTATGAAATGAGCCAAGATTCGTTTTTCTACGATACTTTGTTTTCGTTTTATGAAGTAAAAACTGCGAATTTTTAGATAAAATCGCACTTTTTCAAAATGTTAACCCCGATGAGGCACGGGTTAACGTTACCCAATTTAGCTAAAACTTTGCCATTCTCATTTTCTAGCCAAAAGACAACTTTTAGGATGTTCGGCCGAAAGAAATTAAAAAATTTTGTTTTTTGCGGCCACCCTAATGTGCACGACCCCTTTCTCTAAAAGATAAAATTTTGACAATCCAGTAGCGTAACTAGGTGGTGGCGAAGGGGGCAAGCGCCCCCTCCCCCCGCCCCAGGCTCATTAAGCCTTCGGCACTCCTCGACACCGACATAGGCGCCCTAGGGCATCTAAAATGGAGCCCAGGGACGGTGATTTTATCATATTCTTTCCATAGATTGTCCAAAAAAAATTGATAGTTCTCTTTTAAAATTATATTACAACTAAAAAACGGCGCCCTAGTTAAGCTTCGCCCCCTCCGCCCTCAAAGGCTAGTTACGCCGCTGTGACAATCATAGTCTATGAAAAAAGCATAGAGCTAAACAATTATTTTTTTTATGATCCTCTCAAGCAATGAATTTACATTAAAATTAAATTATTAAGTCAAAATATACAGGACGTTTTTATTTATGAAATATTAATATTAATTTGCCAAGGTGTAAATTTAGATTTGTAATAAAATTTCAAATTAAATTAGAATTAGTTCTCTCTGCTCCAACTGAAATTAATTTTAACATTAAGTGCCTTTAAAATTTCTATCGAAGGCCTCCCTTTAAAAGAATTTGGAAACAATTCAAAAAAAATCTCGACATCGATCGCAATACTTGCTCACTATATAGGTAAGAGACAGTAATAAAGAGAGATCCTCTCTCTCTTTCTGTCACTATTGACAAGGGTGGTTTTTTCGAATTTCAAAACGGGCTACCCTGGAAAACTTGTTCCATGTGACTATTTATCCTCTATTTTTTTTTTTTTTTTTTTATATCTTGTGATGCCCCAAGAGGCTCAAAGTTTTTTTTTTTAACCCTTTTCGGCTACAGAGGCCATTTAGAGGTGATAAATTTATTTAGTTAATTGAAAATACATAGTATAGATGGCTACCGGGGGGCGTTCCACAGGCTGATTGCCGGGGGTTACCATTCCTGAGCTTTCGCCGTGCTTGGCATTGGCTCAAAGTTAAAAAGAAAAAAATAATTATGATCTTTCATTATTAAATAAAAATATTAGTGTCTAAATATTAATTAGTGTTAATTTATAATTAATAAATAACTTGGAACCAATAACCGAGTGTTTTATTTGCATATTTTAATTTTCAAAATATTTCAACTAGAGCCTACGGTAGAAACTTTATCCAAAATAGAGGTTTAGGATCTGAATTTCAAAAAACCCTGAAAATCTTTACGAGATATTTATTTAAGGAATCTTTTAGCGAAGAGAGCTAATTGATATCTCATCTCAGGGGTGTATATAAGGGGGGGCCGAAGGGGTCCGGGCCCCCCCCGAAATTTCCCAAACACATATACATATATAGGGATATACAGACATCAGCGCAACAAATTTTTCCGCAGGGTGGAAAACTTTGATTCCGCAAAAGAAAAAATGTTCCGCAAAAAATTTCGTGTGAAAAACAATTTAGTTTCTTAAAAAAAAATTTTTCTCAAAAAATTTTGAGTTCGGGCCCCCCCCCGAAAAAAATTTCTATATACGCCCCTGTCTCATCTCGTTTAAACGTTATTAAAGATTTCTCGCTTGGGACGGGAAGCGAGCCCGGGACCCCATGTCATTTGTTTTAACCAGGGGCGTATATAGAAATTTTTTCGGGGGCCTGAACTCAAAAATTTTTCTGAGGAAAATTTTTTTTTAAGAAACTACTTTTTTCACACGAAATTTTTTGTGGAACATTTTTTCTATTGCGGAACCAAAGTTGTCCATCCTGCGGAAAAATTTGTTGCGCTGATGTCTGTATATCCCTATATATGTATATGTGTTTGGGAAATTTCGGGGGGCCCGGGCCCCTCGGCCCCCCCTTAAATACGCCCCTGGTTTTAACAGACATTTAAAAGTTGATCCAAATATTTTTCTGTAAAACTGAAATATGAAATTTTGTAAAAAATCATTCATCCAAACAAACAGACCATTTGACCGGACTCAGGGGCCTTAAAACGTTATTAAAGTGTATAGCCATCAAAAATCTCGACATTTTTGACATGAATCCGATACTTTCTCTCTCTATATATTAACATATATATATAAAATAAGAGAATGAATTAGAATTCTAAAAATATCAGGATTTACTCACGAAATGAAGGATTTCTGGAGACTGAACGACGAGCAGAGGTTGCAGGTGTCAGCTGTGCCGGCGCCTCAGCCTGTACTGACGAACGTGCAAAGGACACGGAGGTCTGAGGCCGTTTCCAACCTGCAACAACAAGTAGAAAAAACATGATATATATGTGGCCAAAGAGAGTATTCTAACAATTCACATTTGAAGCAAAGAACAAGCTCGTATTGAACCGATCCGGTTAAACAAAATAAAATAGGCCGGGGGCCTGGCAACGGAGAAGATCAACAGTCACCACAATCGTTGAAGTTAAGTGATGCCAAGCGAGGCGAAAGCTCAGGATTGGTGACCCCGAGAAATCAGCGTGTGGAACGCCCCCCGGTTGCCATCGGTACAATGTATATTAAATTTATATAATAAATAAATAACCCCTAAATGCCCTCTGTAGCCGAAAAAGGGTTTTTTATTAAAAAAAAAAAATAATAATAACAGTTAATATAGGCTGAATGGAATAAAATGTTTTAATGAATATACATTTTGATATAAATAATAATGGATATAATATTCAAAAGATTGCAATTGGAAGATTTTCGCTGGATAAGATGTAGGAAAGAACCGGAGAATAAAACCAGCAATTGATGGAAACTTCGCTTGCACTTGCGTCTGACCCCTGCTTCTCCGGGAAATTTTAAAATAATCCTCAACCATTGTTTGACACGGGCCCTCCACCAAATCATTTGTTTGCACTGATGATGACTAGGCGTAATGCCAGTCGAAATATTTGCCAATCAAAGATGATGTGAGAGGGTCCATCAATTGCTGGTTTTTATTCTCCAGTTCTTTCCTATATTCAAAAGATTCAAATTTCATTATAAATAAGAAAAAATAAGTTTTTTTTTGTTTTTTTTTTAAATTATACCTCCTGCCCCCTTGAACTATATGAAGAAAAGTATTTAAGAATATTTTCTTTTTTTTTATGATTCATTATTTGATTTATCCCAAACATTATGTGAAAAATTTTAATTTTTTTCTCGAGAGGGCTATTATTTATAGCTGTAAAAATGAGAGATCCAGAGAGAAGCGAGCGCCAGGACTAAATCAAGGGATCAAATTTCAATAATATCAAAACAATCAGCATTCGAAGATACAAAAATTTGCCCCTATGATGTATGAGTTCCGTCACAACTCATTAAAGTCAGTGGCGGATTAATGCCATTTTGTCGGAGGGGGCGGTTTTTTTTTTTATTTTTTTTTTTATTTAAGGACTTTGTCGGCATCTAAGGCCATTTAGACCCTTTTCCTATTTATTTAAATTGATTGGTAACAAATTCAAATGAAATTAAAGCCCGGAAATCATAATTTCTTTAGTTTACTAGTTTTTATAATATTGTGAATTTCTTCTCGGGGGGGGGGGGGGGGGATCGCCCCCCTCGCCCCCTTTAATCCGCCCCCTGAATGAAGGGCGGATCCAGAGGTGTTTCTCGGGAAGGGGGAGGGGGGTAATCTGGTGTGATTGGTCGCACAGCACACTATTTTATTCTTAATTTCGGTAATTTAAAGGCGCATTCTGTACTTGTTTGACAGAATATAAATACAACAGGGCCGTATATAGAAATTTTTTTTTCGGGGGGGGGGGCTGATCTCAAAAAGTTTTTCGGACAAAAAATTTTTATGCCGCCCGCGGATTATTTCCTCTTGCGCGGAACCGAAATTTTTTTCCCGTACGTAAACAAAATTTTTCCCCGGCGGTTAAATTTTTATTTGCATAGTTAACTTAATAATTATCTCGTCCGAATCAGCATATCTAATTTTTAAGTATTAATTTTTTTAATTACTACATTAAAAATAAATTTTTTTTAAAAGTATTTTCAAATCTCGGGGGGGGGGGAGGGTAATTACCACATTTACCCCCCCCCCCTTGAATCCGCCCTTGGTTGTAATTGAGATAAAAAGAAAGGTAATTAATTAATCTAGCACTCGAATGCAGTTTTTTATTTTATTGGTATTAGCTTAAATGAAATGAATGGCGAAAAAGTCTTGCAATGGAAATGACGAAATAAAAGCCCTTAAAATCAACCTAGCAACTGGCTATATATTAAATGAATTGGCCCTTGTAGAAAGGCACGTGTTCCTTAGGCACAAAGGGCACGTGCCCTCCCAGGCACGGCGTTACGCACGCGTCTCGCTCTCAGCACGTTCGAGATAAATCTGACAAGGCGAACAAACCGTACACATTACTAAAGTATTAGGGAATCCATTTTATTTTTTATTTTGAGAGGTAAAAAATTGATTAGACTTGTTTTTTTGTTCCTTTTCGGCGCTATTAAGAAAAACAACTTTTAAATGAGAGGAAAATATATTTTTACGTAATTTGATAAAAAACAACTTGCAATATTTGTTCCCTTCGGTTTTATCTGGAGTCTTTATAACATTATTAAAACAAACTAACTCTTTTAACTAGAGGGTGGGGAGAGAAAAAATGTCTCCAATAAATGAGAGAAATAATTTAATTGTTCTTGTAAAAATTGTTGAATATTTATGACTTCAAATAAAAGCGTGGGGCGCTCATTGATATCTTAAGAAATTGTCTATTCTTAGAGCTTCGAAATCATTTCGAAGCGCCCCACGCTTTTTATTTCTAGCCAATTATTTTTCTCTTTTAAATTCAATTTAAATAAAAAGCATTTTTTTTATTTTAAACTTTTTAAAGTCTTTACTTTCTCTTACCTATATATGTATATATATAGAGAGAGAAAGAATTGGATTCATGTCGAAAATTCGATGTCGAGATTTTGATGGATATAATACACGTTTTGAGGTGAATAAGGTTTTTTCTTTTTTATTGGAAAACTTTCAACTCTGGCCAATAAAAAGAAAAAACGACTCATTTTTTAATAATAAATCTCTGGTAAAAGTTTGGTTTTAATCAGACAATGCTAAATAAGCTTTTTCGATAATATAGAATTGAGTGTTGATGTCGAATATATAAGACTATTTTGGACCTTAATGACATCAACTTTGATCGCCAATAACTCCCAAATTAGATCATATAATTAAAAGGGGGCTTAGTTTTTTGAATCTGGGAGAATTCAAGAATTAATGACATGTATCATATGTTAGATAGAGTTTTTGGTTTAATTACATTAAGGCATAAACAATCTGACGTTTGCCCATTGAATTATTTGAAAACCAGGCATGCCATTGATATTTTTATTATAAATTATTAATCTGCATAAAAAGTAAAGAAAAAATGATATATCATATGTGGAATATTAAAATTTTTTTAATACTTCATTTATTTCATGTTTTTTATAAGGCTTATTTGTCCCTAAAGGAAATAAGTAAAGCGTGGCTCAAGTGGTTAAATGGTCAGCAACTAATATTTTTTTTCCAATCTCACGTAACCAAGCTTCAAGAGTTCAAATCCACCTCCTGCCCATTTTTTTTTTTTTTTTATTCTTAACTGTTTTTAACTCCTCTCCAAGTTGTGGAGCTGCACGAGGTTTTTATTTATCACCGCTTTTACCAGTGTGGCGCTACGGGAGAGGGGGGCTGATATAATTGCAGGCTATTTCCCTCTCACCCGTAGAGCCCCACTGATTAAAATGTTGGTAAATAAAAACCGCGTGCAGCTCACAACTAGGTCGGTCCTCTTAGTTTTGTGCCCCCCAGGCCAGTTGCGCCCGTGGCATAGAACTTTCTCTCACCTTCGGGTAATGAAAAGATGTGATTCCAGCTTACTCACACCAGATCTTTGGTGTCGACTAGTCTCCCGCAGATATATTAGAATTCAAGATGTAAAATTTATAAATATGGGAAATTTTTTCTTACTTGGTTTTCGAGCTGGGATTTGGGGCATCCAGGTAGGCCCTTGCCGTGGCGGGTTGCCTCCCCCTCAGCCCCTCCCCCAGAGAAATCTCAGAAATCTATTTTATACTGTAATTGTATTTAGAATACCTTTTTTTTTTAATAAAATAAAAATTTTTATTAAACATTTGAATTTGCAAAGAATAAATAAAAACAAAGCGTCTCGCTCAAGCCATCTGGCAGAGACTAAAATTACTAATGTAAATCCAGCCACTGAACTAACCTTGCCACTGACTTCTCTTTCTCGAACTCTTCTTCTATTATCTTTCCACTTGTTTGGACATTAAAATTTCTCAACTGATAATTTTAATGTATCAATTACGAAATGAAATATCAAATTCATTTGATTGCTTTTGTTTGTATAAGGTAAGATAAATTTTTATTTCAATCTCTTCTACTAATAATATTTAAATTTAGATTTATTTGATTTTTATCATTACAAATAATTTATTTATTAATAATTGATGCTTGTTGGTTTATAATATGATGTGCTTTTATTAAAACCTATTTACACAATTTATTTGAATCAAATTGAGGAAAATTTAATGCATTTATTTTTTGAATTTCTGTCTTTGCCAGTCTAGATGCCTATCTTTCAGTTGTTTTGAATTTTAATGAAACCAGTAAATATTATATTTATAATTGTCTTTTTTTTAATTCTATTGTGATATTTCATATTTTAGCACCCGTCTACATCCAAAGACCCCCACCCCCGATGGTCGTTTTGGATCGAGGAGATACTTTAAATATTTCATGCACTGCCGTTGGAGTTCCTACACCTGAAGTTGTCTGGAGACACAATTGGCGACATGTTCCTGACACCTGTCGTTATGTGTCCCACGATGGCCTGGGCGTTTTGACCTGCGTTGACGTTCAAGTAAGTTGCTTTCTCTCTTATACTATTATTTCTCATAATTATTCACAAACATATTTTAAATTAATATTTTGTTTTCAGGAAGCGCACCAGGGGTGCTTACAGCTGTGAAGCAATTAATACCCAAGGAAGAAAATTTGCTGTCCCAGATACTATTCTAGTCATAAGTGGATCAACGCCATCAGACGTTTGTCCTGCTGGATATTTCCAATGGCTCAAGCACGAACGCCTAGCGAATGCATCAGTTGCTTCTGTTTTGGTGTTACAACTAAATGCAGAAGCGCCGATCTATTCACTCATCAAGTAAAATATTTATTTTTTATTTATTCATTAACAAAAAAAAAAAAAAAATTAATTTTATAATATATTTTTAGTTACAACCTCCATTTGAACTTTATAAAATCGTTGGAATTAATTCAAGAAATCTGGAAGTGTCTCCGCCGCCTTACGTTGGAACAGGACAAACCGTCCAACCGATTGGAACAAATGGAGCGCATATTATTGTCAATCGAGGAAGGAGACCAAATCCTGAGGTTTATCCTTATTTTGCATTGCCTGAGAGTTATATGGGCAACCGACTTAAATCCTATGGCGGATCTATTAAATATAATGTTCTCACCGACGACCAAGGAGCACCGACTCAACTGCCCGATCTTATCCCTGTTGTAAGTATATCTATATAGAAAATTACAAATACAATCGTGGATAAAATTTACAAATGATTATTTTAGGCAATGGTAACGTCCTCTACCATAGAACTCGTCCAACTGTTAGTTTCGGGCGTCCCAACAAATGTCACAGCACGTTTCTTCTATGAAATGGTACAAAGCAAATTCTGGCCGATCAACTAACAGATATGTTGATGAAGATGAA
>JAKCPI010014536.1:0-10304 GCA_023213315.1 Euborellia annulipes | reverse complement strand
GGCTTTCTCAATCATTTTTACTTTCTCTTACCTAAGTTTATATACTTAATATATATATAGAGAGAAAGTATTGGATTCATGTCAAAAATTCGATGTCGAGATTTTGATGGATCTTCACATTTTGAGGTCCCCTGAATCCAAAAGTGGTTTGCCAAACATGGTCTGTCTGTGTGTGTGTGGGTGTGTGTGTGGGTGTGTGTGTGTTCAATTTTAAGCTTGAAGGAATTGAGCTATGAGTTGAAATTTTATATTTAAGTTAGACACCCCGCCTAGGGCGTGAAAATAGCTTTTGTCAAAATTGGCCAGAATACTAGTACTTTACTAATGTACTTTTTTTCAGTTTTTTTCGATTTTCTCAAAATTTGCTCTAACGATTTTGATTAAAATTAAAAAATCAATTATTTTTTTTAGATGCTCTTTCAAATGTACACCAGTTTTTTTTTTTCTTCCCATTAAAATCATTTTACCTTTTTTTGGGGAAACGATTTTTTTGGAAGGGTCCGGCCCCCGGGCCCCCTACAAGGTCGGGGGATAGACTTACCGCGGGGTTTGCGGGGGTGTTCTTTACACCACTGAGTGTGCACCTTCATTGACCTTAATTGCATTTATGTCCATCGATCAAACTATCGATCGACTAAAAATCGACCTTACGCGCCCAGACTTATTTTTCATTTTCAACAATGTATTTTAAAACATTTGGAATTTAAACCCGAACTAGTTCTGTCCCGTCTAAGCACCGGTTCTTTTGAACTAGGTCTGATTGAACGACTCATATCACTGAGCAAAGAGCGTGGCAAAGAGTACAAAAATAAAATCATAAAAATCTATTATGGCTGCATTAAAGACAGGCTAACGTTAAATTTCTAAAACGAACTTACAAATTTATTTTACTAGTAAGAATCTTCCCGTCAAGTATACTTTTTGAAGTGATTGAGAAATAAGTGAAAATAAAAACTCATCGTATATCCGAAGATACTTCCAAATTGCAAATCAAAAAGCTTGATCGCGATGTTTGAAATTTCTTCTCTTCAAACATGGTGAGAACAATTATAATTAAAATTTTAAAATTTTACTTATTTTAAACCAGTATTTCAAATAATAAATTATGAATCGAAATATCTGTTTGATAATACACATAGCCCTAGTATAAATCTAATCATTAATTAAAAATAAATAGAGTATCAAAACTATCATAAAATTTTATTAGGAGAGATTTATTAATATTTCCTCAATTGATTTTTTTTATACATTTTTTTATTTTGACAAGTTAACACCCAATCTCATAATTAATTCACTTTATTTTATCTTTTTTAACACTTTTTCCCATTCACACTCCCATACACACAGTCTTTTCGGCATCTTAGGCCATTTAAGACTTTAAACGATGCTCGTTATTTGTAAATATATCATTTGGGCGTCCAGGCATTCTTATTTAAGCCATTTGGTATCCAAATGGCTTAAATAAATCCTCGGACTGACTGGGATCCGAACCCTCGACCCTTGCTATACAAAGTAGGCGCGCTACCAATTGCAGCAAGGCATTTTATCCTTTATTAAAATATATTTTGAACACAACATTGTTAAGAACTTTCCAAACATGACTTTGTCCTTTAGACATGACGATTAACAATAAATTATTCTTTTAAACAGTCACTTTTGAGGATTTAGGAGTTGACACCTTATAAATTCTCTGATGCACTTTGACATGATTAAATTGAAATAACAAAAAAACTTGAAAGTTTTCTTCCAAGTCATTTAATTTAATAATATTGTGAAGTAATTACCCAAAAAATTTGAATATTGTTTCTAGATATTTTTACTTAAATCTAGAAAAGAAATTAAGGAAGTAGACAAGTTGAAAGAAAGAAGACAGATGTTATGACCCATAATGAATTTATTAGTGATTTAGAATGACATTTAGAACCTTTTTCAGATCAATTGGTATCAATTATTTTTCATTCATCGTGAAATTCTTTTCTAAAGTAAATATTTAAAATAATATTTCAAATATTACTTCTAGATACATCAAAAACAATTTTCCTTTAGCATTATGATTCATTTTAAAAGACATCTCAAGGACCGAAACATCGCTCAAGATCATGAATAAATTCTTTAACTCTTTTACTGAAACTCTGATGACTCTTTTTTCTTGACTTGAAATAATATGTCGAAATTTCTTTTATAATATATTCAATAATAAAAAGGATTATTTTATTCAAAACATTTATCATCACTTCATTTATCAAAGTTTTAATTAAGACCTTAATGAAAAAGAATTTTGTATAATTTTCTTGAATTAAAAAAAAAGACAGCATACATAGTATACAAGTGATTTTTGAACAAATATATCCTAAAATACTCATATTTATTTATTTAATTAAATAAATATAAAAAATTTTTTGAGCTACCACCCATCCAATATAAAAGAAATAAAATTTATCTTAAAACAAAATCATTCGAAGTATAATGGTTGTCCAAAATAGGGGCATGTTTTTAACCATTCACGGCGCATAATACCATCTTGTATTAAACATTCATTTGCGCAAGTTACCAAAACTTCACCCTGAAACAAAAAATAAATAAATAAATGAAATCATTTTGAGTTATCAGATTTAAATTAATGCATGATTAGTGGACATTTTTCATCTTTTAGGCCTGTGGTTTCCAAACTTTATGTTGCAACCCTCCCTTAAAAATATTTAATCGTATGACTCATCGTCGTTGCCCCTTTTTTTAAAAAATAATAGAAAAACAAAAATATTTAACTTCGTGTAAGCCCGAGATTACTTGTCGGTATTTGGACCAGATGGTACGCTGTATGGGGTAATAAAAGACAAATTTTTGGTTTGGCTTTTATTCTGGCCATCTGGGCATCTTTTTATTTTGGCCAAAATTAAGTTTCCCCAAACCAAAAATTTGTCTTTTATTACCCCCTACAGCGTACCATCTGCTCCAAATACCGACAAGTAATCTCGAGCTTACACGAAGACATAATAGTCTTGTCCAGTTTTCGGTTTAAAAAATTTTTAATGCTAAAAAATATAAATTTGTAAAAAATATTTTTTTATTTATTCTTATTTATTATTTTATTTATAAAACTAGCAATAATTTGGAAAAATTTTTGCTTAGGCTAATATTCACGCCTCCCCCTTGCCCGCCGTCACAGTTTGGAAAACGCTGTCTTAGGCCTATGTATGTATTAATATGATTTTGGAGAAAGGATTAAATGGTTATTAGTTGGAAAAGAGAAAGTAAAGGAGCAGCAAAAGAAAAAGCCTTTGTATGCCAAATGACGGAGACGTTTCGGACAAAATTTATTCGTCGATCCTCAGTCCTCCATCTTAAGCCGGCCATTCACGATCGCTCCAAATGGATGTCATCCATTTGGATTATATCCAAAAAATTACCCCCATTCACGGTCACTCCACATCCAGTACGTGTTTCATCGAGTGTGTGTGCTTTTCTTGTAACCTATTTTGCATTAATATGGATACAGATTTACTTTTATTGGCTTCTGTTGGGTTATTAACATTGTTGCTGCGAAGGCTTGGTGTCGCTCCACGTGAATTTCCCCACAATCAGTTGGAGTGATGAACGGATGGCTTGACGAAACTGGATTTTGGACTGATTGGATTACCAACTAATCCTATCATTCCACGTCATCCATTTGTTTTTCCCCACTCACAGTCAGTTTTTGAAGTGACATCGCCCCATTTGGACGGATGGAGCGATCGTGAATGGCCGGCTCTTAGAGTCTTTAAAGACATTCTCTAAAAGACTCACGTCCAGGGGCGCCGGAACGAATTTCAATCAGGGGGGCAAAAAATTTTTTTAGAAAATTAAAATAATTTAATATGTTCAAATAGTATAAAACAAAAACAAATCTACTATAAAACTTTAAAAATTTTAAATAAAATCACAATTTTAATAAAATTAAAATTTTAAAAAATTTGGTAGTGATTTTTCAAAAATTTTTGGAAAAAATTTGAAAAAAAATGAATTTCTTACTCTTTTAATTTTTTTTAATTTAAAAGATTTTATTTTTCAAAAGTAAAAATATATCATTTTTAAAAATAAATGAAATAAAAGAAGAAATTTTGCCCCCTCTGTCCCCCCTATAGGATGCCAGGGGGGGCAATGTACCCTTGCCCCCCAGTTCCTATGCTCACGTCGTACATTTGTGCATCAAGAACAATTACAACTTTGTGCTTAAAATAAATATATGCTTATAAAGACTGAGAATCGACGAATAAATTTTGTCCAAAACTTCTTCGGCATTTGGCATCCAAAGGCTTTATTTTCTTTGCTGCTCCTGTACTTGCTCTTTCCCAACTTGTAACATCGACAGCAACTTCTCTCCGGATTTATATTCTATTCTACCTGGCAACTTCTATTACAAATATACCTGATAGCAATATTCGCAGGTGAAGAGACAAATGTCAATGGGTTCGAGATTAGGTTGCATAGGTCTTCCTCGTACTATGCTCACTAACGCCAGAACACTCAAAAGAGCCATCCTTATCGCGACTGCAAACAAACAAATAAATAAATAATTAGAAAGTGCACTAAATATTTGGTTATTAAATGGAAATGGAATTAAGTTTCTATTTTAAATATTGGTTTTTGAGTATTTTGCCCTGCCTTGGATATGCTACAGGGCAAACTGTTTTTTAGGTCAAATTAATTTATCCTAAAGCACCAGGGGCGGATTAATGCAATTTTGTCGGGGGGGGAGCGTTTTTTTTTATTTAAGGACTTAGTCGGCATCTATTGCCATTTAGACCCCTTTCCTATTTATTTTAATTGATTGGTAACAAATTCAATTGAAATTAAAGAGCGGAAATCATAATTTCTTTAGATTACTAGCTTTTAAAACGTTTTGAATTTTTCTCGGGGGGGGGGGGGGGACGATCCCCCCCCCCTTTAATCCTCCCTGTATAGGGGCTTAGGATAAATTAGTTAGAAATTTAAAACTTTATGTCAAAGAGGGAAATTTAAAACTTAAAACTTTGCAATTGCTCACCGAAAGCAGTGAACAAGAATAAATTTGATGCATTTGCTCACCAAAGCTTTACTTATGTGCTTTTTCAGTTTTTTCGATTTTCTCAAAAATCGCTCCAAAGATTTTGATTAAAAATCAACTATTTTTTAGATGCTCTTTAAAATGTATATTCTCATTTTGCTTATATTTCCTGTTGCAGAGAAGTTCTCCTTAGATTTAAAAAATAGGGAATTTTCGGCTTCCAAAGTGTAAACCAGAACATACTGTTTTTTGGGGAATTTTTAATTATAGACCACATTTTTGTATTAATTATTTATTAAAAATATAAATACTATACAACGTTTCGACTGCTTATTCTGCAGCCGTTCTCAAGTACTGTGCACTTGCTCCGACTCAAGTGAACTGAGAGTTCACTAGAATGTGGTCTATAATTATAAATTCCCCTAATAATAATAATTCAAACCACAAAAGCTTTAATAAACAGGACATACTGATCACTAGTTTATCCTAAGTGCGTTACTATAAAAAATGCTGTTTGACCAAGAGATTAAAACTCTTAATCAAAACATGCTCATATATGAAGTGTGTCTACTTTTATGAGCGTGCTTGGTGTCTCTAGTTCGCTCCCGTCTTAAATGTTGTGGGTTGCCTGCCTCCAGGAGTTGTCGGGTTTAGAAAGAATAGAGGGAGATGTCTTTTCAAATTCTTTATTGGTTCCGAGCTTGATGATTGTCCGACACTAACGAGAGAATCATCAAGCTCGGAATAATAAAGAATTTGAAAGACATCTCCTCTATTCTCTTTTATAACAATTTTCAAGACCATAATCAAGACTTTGAAGCTTATTTTAAAAAATCTGGTGTGACTGGTCGCACCAGATTTTTTTTGTGTCGACATATATTTAGTTTCCGACAGTACGGTACATTCGATTTTCAAGATGTAAAATTTATTAAGTATGGCAAAATATTTATATTTTGTTACCATGGCAACCATTTCTCCTATCTTTTCTATGGAGCACAAGAGTAGTAGTCTTCAGAACATTTCAATGAGAATATACACTTTAAAGAGCATCTAAAAAATAGTTGATTTTTGCATTTAAAAAAAAAAATCGTTGGAGCGAATTTAGAGAAAATCGAAAAAAACTGCAAAAGTGCATCAGTAAAGTACTAGTACTCTTTAGTCGATTTTGTTCAAAAGCTTCGTGTCACGTCCCAGGCGGGTGCCTAACTTAAATATAAAATTTCAACCTCCTAGCTCTTTTGGTTCTTGAGATATTTTGTTCACAGACAGACAGACACACAGACAGACCATGTCACGAAAATCACTTTCAGGGGATTTAGGGGACCTCAAAACGTGTATATCCATCAAAATCTCGATATCTAATTTTTGACATGAATCCAATACTTTCTCTCTCTCTATATTAACATATTGAATATATAGAGGTAAGAGAAAGTAAAAATATTACTTGAATGAGATTACTCACCGAAAGGGGGTATAGTAAAATATAAATCCGATTGTTTTTAGAAAAATCTTTAAAGTTGAACAAATAAATATTCATTATTTTTTTATAAATAAGTTTTTCGAACTCCAAAAAATTCAAATGAAGAGAATAAATAGCCTTTTTTCTCGTGTCTCACTTTCCCAATTAATTCCTCTCTCGTTTTTACTCCTACACATTAAACAACTCTTTCTCATAAGAATGGACAAACTTCGTTTATTCAAACGATTAGACCTATTTAATTATTCTTATTTTCTGCTTTAAAGGACAGATATTTCAATTATTTTCTTTTTGATTTAACTTAATTAAAAGGAGTCTTTCTTTAAAAAAAAGGAAAAGGAAAATTTGATGTTTTAAAGTTAAATTAGAAACTTTATTCAAAAGCTTGTTCCTGTATTTATTTACTTTTCAATACATGTCATTAAACCATTATTGGATTACTTTTTTAATACTTTATTTTTAAATCTGATAAAGGGTTTAATACTTTAGTTCTATATTTTTATTAAATATTTATCAAACCAATTGAATAAAAATTTATTTTTTTTGAAGATTTATTAATATCCAATTTTCATTCGTTCTCTAAAAAAAAAAAAATTTATTCAATATATTTGCTTAATTTATTTTACTTTTCATTGTATACTTATGTGTGGGTGAATGTTTGAATGTTCTTGTGCTTGTTTCCTAGATTTAATATTTATTTAATGCATATTCGAATTTAATTTATATTTGAGTTTAGGTGATCAAAGGTTCTTTTTTAATCTCAAAAATATAACATCCGAATTCAAAATATTACATATGTATCATATCATATTCAGGTAAATATTTTGGGATTAAAAAAATATATATATTTCGCAATGTTAAGTTAATACACATGTACCGGTACTTTTTTTTAATTACTCGGCATTTTAAACTCCGTCAAATTATTTGTAATTTAGACAGGTAGTAAATCACTTTATTAAGATACTATAAACAATTAAGAGATTAATTAAAATGACCAGTGAACGGAACATAAACCTCTAAAGTTTGACCATGCAGATAAAATAAAGAGTGAAATTTAATAAAGTGTAGAGCTATAGGCTAGGTATAAAATAAATATACTTTAGAGAGATCGATTTTGCCTTTTCATTTCCGGCCTCGTTTTATTCAATTGGAATGAATTTGTAATATTATCTTTTGTATTGTTATTGTCATAATTATATATAGCTCATTTGCTGCAAGAGTGTCATAACTCAAAATTTCTATTTTTTTAAGGAGATCAAAAAAACAAAATAAAATTTTAACACATTTTTGTAGAAATTCGAAATATCACTGGTACACCTTCCAGAAAGCTTCTTTTTAACTGAAATATTACTGTTTTGAAGTAAATAAGGGAGTTTTAAAAAAATTTGCGATTCAAAAAAATTAGATATTATGCTGGGAGTTTGAAAAGCTCAGATATATCACTCTGCCAGGATAATAGAGCTTTTTTTACTTGTCCTTACTGCACCACTAACTCAATAAGGCCGATTTTTGAATTATGACGATATTGCAGCAAATGAGCGATATATTTTAGATATTCAAAGATATTTACAGTTGTAGAAAATATTTTTTAAATGAAATGCTGATGAAAAATGAATATTTTTTAAAATTCACTTTTTGTCTATTTTATAGGCAACGTTCTGGCAACTTTCTAATGGCTTATATCTACGACTCTATTATATCAAAAAAAACCTACAAATCATGACACAACTTTTTGTGAGTAATTTTTACTTTTTTTAAAGTCTTTTCGGCATCTTAGGCCAGAGAGACTTTAACGACATTTATTATTTAAATACCTTATATTCTATTGAATATATATGAATCGCTTACTGCAGAAAGGCAACATAACCCAATGGCCGACGGGTAAATAAATAAAAAAAATGAAAGGCAACATGTCCATATTTTAAAATTTTTTAGGCGAGGCAAAAAACTGTTTCAAAACATAATTAGAGGATGTTAAATGATGATTTATGAAAACAGAAGCCGTACTATTTGGTGAACAAGTGCCTTTTATGCGGTAAACGATGTGTTGACCTATTTAAAATAATTTTCATCAAAAAACTGAAAATGGACTAGTTGCCTTTCTGCAGTAAGCTATTCATATATGAGAGACCAGGCACATTTATTTATATCATTTGGTATCCAAATGAAAAAATCTGGTGGTAATATAATTTCTTTTTTGTGAAAGTGATTACTTGACATTTATCAAAGTTGATAGACATATCATTCAATTTGCATCAATCATATATATTCTCCAAGGAATACTGGAGATTAAGGAAGTCAGATTCGTGAGTTATTTTGGAAAATATCTTGATATCATCTGAATTCAATTGTCAGAATTACAATTTTCCAATACATGAACAATATCGTTTAGGAAAATGAAGTCTCTCATTCTTACTACGAAAATGAAAATAAAACTTATTCCAATTAAGTCTAAGTAATTATGTAACTATTAATATATTGGAGAAAATTCTAGAAAATTAGAGACTTTAAGAAATTTCTAAGATGTTTCCCTAATATTGATACTCATTGTATCTTAATTGTTCTATACCAATGTATAATAATTATTCAAATAAAGAACATTTATAGAAGGAGGAACTTGAATCAATAAGTCAAATATCGGTTTTCTTTTTGAACGTTTTTAGATAATTTATAACTTGATAAAAAAGAGATCACCTTTTGTGTAAAGAGAGTATTTATCTTTAGTTTTTACGCATGGGAAAAGAGCAATATGCTCGTTTAAGCTGCGCGTGAAATAACGTCAGGTGATCAAATTATTACAAATTATTTTATAATGCTATTTTATTGGGTTTATTTAGCTATTAATTTTGCAAATTTCTTCCCTTTTATAAGCTTATATATATAACACAATTAGCCTCATTGTTGTCGGCAAAGCCGAAGTCAGAATTTGTATTTAAGACGGAGATGGGAAAAAAATTCCTAATAAAAAGTTTTATATTTCAAAATGTTTTTTTTATTTTTGAGAATTTTTCAAACTTTAATTTTATTTTCATAAAAATCTCTTTACCTTTACAGCACAAAGCTTTCTCTTACCTTCGCTAATCGAAAGTTGTGCTCTGTCCTTGTCACACCAGATTTTCTTGAGTTGAGATATATTTAGTTTCCGCCGTTATATTAGAATTCAAGACATAAAATTTATAAACATGCGAAAATATTTATATTTTGTTACTGTTAGCTCAATTCCTTCATGCCTAAAATTGAACACCCACCCACCCACAGACAGACCATGTCGCGAAAACCACTTTTTTGGATTCAGGGGACCTCAAAACGTGTATATCCATCAAAATCTCGACATCAAATTTTTGACATGAATTCAATACTTTCTCTCTATATATATATTACATATATATAAAGGTAAGAGAAAGTAAAAAGATGAAGATAGGGGACACCCTGGTGGATATTATTGAGAAGGATGTAGATAAATAAAAATCTGGAGATAATATTAAGGCCAATTGAATTTATTTTCTCCTCCCGCTATACGTCTACGTTTCGGAGTCCTTCTTCAGGACCATGGGGAGTTAAGAATCAATTTTGCCCTCAATTTAGTCTTAAGAAATTGCAAATAATTTCTCTAGTGCACATATACTTCTAGCATTAGAGAAATTAATTTTTTTATTTATCTATCGTACCATGGGGAACATAAACATTTGCACCCTAACAGGTTTGCAAGACGCCTACTAGTTAGGCAGCCCAATCGACTCCCCAATACATATGCAGTGTCTGTGTGAATTTACCTGAGCTAGGGTTCTGAGGGTCTTTTATGAA